>VZQC01012180.1:122317-238277 GCA_009823505.1 Rhizomys pruinosus
GCTCTTGCAGAGGACCCGGGTTCGATCCCCAGCACCCACATGGCGGCTGAGAACCGTCTGTGACTCCATTTCCAGGAGAACTCCAGTTCCAGGGGAATCTGAGACCCTCTTCTGACCTCCGCGGCATCGCACGACACGGGTGCGCAGACCTGCATGCAGACAATACATTCATACACATAAAAATAAATAAATAAAAAAAAAAATTTAAAAAAGACTGGATCAAAGAACTGACTGAAACAGTTAACTTCTGCCCAAACAATAAAGCTCTGCATAGAAAAACTTTAAAAAGACTGATGAAAAGATACAAGATATGTATGGCAGAATGCATAGACTGGGGTGGGATAGGGGGCATGGAAAAAGGAGCATGTCTAAATTAGACTGAGAAATGATGTATGAAACACACAAAATGCCAATAAAACATTTTATTAAAAAAAGAAATAGAGGCATTGAAACACTAATACAAAACCTAATAAAACATAGCCCAGGCCCAGATGGATTCATGGCAGAATTCTACCAGATATTTAAAGATCTACAATGAATACAGCTCAAATTATTCACAGAGATAGAAACATAGGTAGAATTCCCAAACTCTTACTATGAAGCCAGAATTATTCTAATACCAAAACCAGATTAAGACACAAAAAAGAAGAAAACTATAGACCCATATCACTAATGAATATAGATGCAAAACTTCTGAATAAAATATTTGCCAAAGTACATAAAGACATGTCATAAAGATCTTCTACCATGATTAAGTAGGCTTTATTTCAGAGATGCAGGGATTGATATAAATATGTCAATAAATGAAATAAATTGTATAAATCACATTAAAGACAAAATGACATGGTCGTCTCAATAGATGCAGAAAAGTCCATTGATAAAATCTAACAGAAATTTAAGTTAAAAGTCCCAGAGGGCGGCTCGAGAGATGGCCTAGCAGTTAAGAGCACCAACTACTCTTGCAGAGGACCTGGGTTCGAGCCCCAGCACCCACTTGGTGGCTGAGAAACGTCTTTAACTCCAGTTCCAGGGGAATTTGATACCCTCTTCTGACCTCCGCGGCATTGGACGACATGGGTGCACAAACCTACATGCAGACAGTACATTCATACACATACAAAAATAAATAAATAAAATTAGTAAAAAGTCCTAGAGAGAATTAGACATGATGGAACTCTAAATTCATCAAAGAATTCAAGTAGAAATCTGAAACTCTGAAACTTTTAGAATAAAACATAGAGGGTAGTTTAAGAGCCTCCAAAAATAACACAGGCTATTGCCACTACCCTTGGTTATCTCCAAGAACTTGAAAGCAAGATCCTATTGCTGAAGAGAGGATGTACTTTACACACAGAACTGGGAGCAACAGAGCTGGAACTGACCTAGAAGGATCATTACTGTTATGTAATTTCTTACAATATGCTATATATGGCTATTAGCTCTCTCCTTGGAGGAATAACCCATGGCTGATGCCACAAGCTTACATCCTCTAATGGTTAGGAGATGTTATAAACCACAGAAAGACCCTGTCATACTTAACAGAAGAAAATGTAATTCATGGATTAACATACCATCCAAACATCTGTGTCTATACCAAAGTAACCTACCATAACAATTAGTACTGTTTAAATACCTATATATCTAATTGCGTGTGCTTCATTAGTAAGATCGAAAGGCTATATATTATACTGTTTAAATACCTATATATCTAATTGCATGTGCTTCATTAGTAGGATCGAAAGGTTATGCCTGGACAAGCTGGCAGCCCATGAAAGAAAACAGCCAGAATTGACTAGAGACCAAGACAACAGCTCCAGAGAAAGTAGACTGTTTTGCTTCTCATCCACCTGTGCCCCTTTTCTAAGCCTAGGGAACAATCTGCGGAAGAGGGGGCGTGGTAGAATGTAAGGGCTGCGATTGGGGTGAATGGTGAAACTACAACAATATAGACTGGACACTCATTTGATCAACTTGATTGAACATACAAGCCCCCCCTGCTGGATGGTGGGACCCATGAGCTGTGTGGGTTTGGGCACAACTGCTTGCAAATTGGTTTTACATGAAGGATGCTTGTACTCACAAATTATCACTTATTGTTAAAAAAAATGAAAACAAAACAAAACAAAAAAGCAGAGAAAGATGCAGAAAACTTACGGCAGAATGCATGATCTGGGATGGGTAGGGGTGGGGTGGGGGGAAGGGAAGGGGATATATGCCTGAACTGAATTGGAAAATGATGTATGAAATACACAAAGCATCAATAAAAAAATAAATAAACCAATATGCTATATATAGATCCTTATATTTATAGATAAGGATACCAGTCTCCACTCATAAAATAAGCTATTTTGTCCCACAGATGGAGACTATTACAGAGTTCCACAACTGGTCACACCAAAAGAGTAAGTGTCTTTGAGATGCCCAAACTAAGTGATAAATCTACAATGTAAGTTCTATATCTAAGGCACATGGAGCATGGAACATAGTGGAATAAGGAGTAGAGAGAATAATAATACATCTCTCAACTCTCATCATTAAAGCTTCCTCATGCAACCGAAGTTGATGAACACAAAAGGCCACAACTGGCCAAAGTGTATAAAATAATAGACTGCAGAGTGTGGGTCCCTAGAAAGTACTCCTATCTTAAAGCTCACTCACCTAGGACTCAGGGACTATTGCAGTTGAAGGGTCTGATATATAATAAGAACCAGGGAAGGAGGTGAATATAAGGAACTAGAGTTTTTATGGGCTCCGGGAAGTTTACAGCAATGGTGATAGCATGCACAAGATCCATGCTAACTCAGTCAGACAAATACGCAGAACTGAACTGGGGAAATGGGCAGGAGGTCACAAATTTAGGCAGAAACTTTTGGCAGTTGGTCACTTTTTTCTGAGGGAGAATTGATCTTCTTTAAGTGAGTGATGCTAGACAGTCTGGCAAGGCTCCAGTGGATGAACTCATACTGAGGGACATCTGGGTACACAAACTTGACTCAATAGGCCTTAACATATATAGCAAAACATATGAAGTCCTGTAAGTGCTGTGGGGGTCCTATGGAGAGTGAAGATAGTGAAGTTTTTTATTTTATTTTATTTTATTTTATTTTATTTTATTTATTTATTTCGGTATGTGTATCAATGCACTGTCTGCATGCAGGTTTGTGCACCCGTGTCCTCTGTAAGAGCAGTCGGCGCTCTTAACCGCTAGGCCATCTCTCCAGCCCCCCTTTTTTTTTCTTTTTCTGTTTATAGGATCTACTGAGGTTTCTTTCTATGGCCCGATATATGGCCAATTTTGAAGAGGTATTTTGACAATATGAAGAAGTTTCAAGTAGTCATACTCTTCATTATCACATAATCTTATTTTATTTTATCTTTAGAAATCTTTTTGATAAACGAATACTTTTTAAAATTTTTATTTATTATTTTTTATATATATGAGTGTACTGTCGGCATGTAGGTTTGTGCACCCATGTCATGCAATGTTTTGGAGGTCAGAAGAGGGCGTCAGATTCCCCTGGAACTGGAGTTAAAGACGGTTCTTAGCTGCCATGTGGGTGCTGGGAATCAAACCCGGGTCCTCTGCAAGAGCAGTCAGTGCTCTTAACCGCTGAGCCATCTCTCCTGCCCCTATCTTTAGAAATCTTATGCATTTGAATGAAAGCATTATTTAAAAATAATTGTGTGTCAATGTGTATGCACATGGTGTGTGTGTGTGTGTGTGTGTGTGTGTGTGTGTGTGTGTGCAATACTGTGGCTATAAGTTCCCCACATTACAGGACATTTGGAGATCTAAGGACAACTTACAGGAGTTTGTTCTCTTTTTCTGACATGTAGATTCCAGGGAATAAAATGAGGTTGTCAGACATATGGGGAAAATTCCTTTACCTGATGAATCATCTACCTGGCTCCAAAAGAGTCATTTTCTCAGAATAGTTTGGCCTGACATTTGTTTGTCTCTCATTCAGATCATTACATCCATCAGCCATTCTTTGAGTTACTTTTATATATACCTGTTCATTGCTTTGCATTTGACCTTTTTAATCCATTTTGTTTTAGGTATGCCATTGTATCAGCAAATACGGATTTAACTTTATGAAGTAATTTGAAATTCTTTTTAGATTAAATCTACTTAGCTTTATAGAAATTATTTTAGTAACAGTTGTTTATATATAAATGCATATATCTTTATGTAGTTTTGCTTGGTTGCCATTAACTTTTTCAAAATTTTTTATTAAAGTTTTGTGCATTTCATACAACATTCCTTAATCAAATTTAGACCTAATTCTCCTTCCTTGCCCCCTCCCCTTCAGCGATCATGCATTCTGCCATACATACCTTTCTTTTTTTATTGAAATTCACATTTTCCCCTTTAATTTTATATTACTCTAAATGATGCATACATACCCTCCTCTGTATACCACAATTACAATGTCTGAAAATAAATGGTAGGTTAATTCTAGATCCCACTAAGCTATTCACATTATAATGGTACAGTTGCTTTCACGTAAAATGAAAAAATATATATATATATATATACATATGTTGCTCAGTTTGCCTTTCACCTAGGTTACCATTAACTTTTTTTTAAATGAAAGGTAAACGTAATACACTTTTTTTTAAATTTTTATTTATTTATTTTTTATTTTTTATTTTTTATTTATTTTATGTGTATGAATGTACTGTCTGCATGTAGGTTTGTGCACCCATGTCGTGGAATGCTGTGGAGGTCAGAAGAGGATCTCAGATTCCCTGGAACTGGAGCTTTCCTGGAATTGGAGTTACGGACGGTTCTCAGCCGCCATGTGGGTGCTGGGGATCGAAGCCTGATCCTCTGCAAGAGCAGTCGGCCCTCTTAACCATTAGGCCATCTCTCCAGCCCCAGTTACCATTAACTTTTAAAATGCTCTGTATCCACTTTTTAAAATTTAACTTCTAAAAAAAATAAAATAAAATTTAACTTCTACTGCTTAATAATCATTAAAGTTAACATTTAAATACCACACAATGCTTTATTCATTCAAAAAGGACATACATTTAAAGTAAAATTTTTGATATACATGATATGATATCATTCTACTTCATATATGTGTATAAATATCTATCTGGTTACCATTTTTATAAGTTTTGTATTGTGTGGATTTTTTGTGCATATGATGACAAGATTAATGTTGATCCTCTTAGAAAATACAAGAAGGTTTTATAGAATTCTGCTGTGAAACCGTCTGGGCCTGGGCTTTTTTTTAGTTGGGAGGCTTCTTACTACATCCTCTATTTCTTCATAGGTTATGGGTCTGTTTAAGCTGCTGATCTCTTCTTGGCCGAGCTTTGGTGATTCCCAGGATTTCAGATATTCATGCATTTCTTCTAGGTTTTTTCAAACTTGGTAGAATATAGGTTCTTGTAATAGTCCCATATGATTTTCTGGACCTTTTCCTTGTCCGTTGTGATATTTCCCTTTTCATCATGGATTGTATTGATTTGGAGTTGTTCCTTCTTTTTTTTTTGGTTAACTGGACTAGAGGTCTGTCTATCTTGTTTATTCTTTCAAAGAACCAACTTTTGGCTTCATTGATTTTTTGTATTGTTTTCTTTGTTTCTATTTCATTGATTTCTGCTCTGATTTTTGTTATTTCTTCCTGTCTGTTGCGTTTAGGGTTCATCTGTTGTTGCCTCTCAAGTGCTTTTAGCTGTAGTGTTAGATCATTCACTTGTGCTCTTTCTGTTTTTCTAATGTAGGCACCCAGGGCTATAAATTTCCCTCTTAGGACTGCTTTTAAGGTATCCCATAGGTTTTGTTGTGTTGTATTGTCATTGTCATTCAGTTCCAGGAATGCTTTTATTTCTTTCTTTATCTCTTCCTTGACCCATTCATTATTCAAGAGTGTGTTGTTTAGTCTCCATGTGTTCTTGTAGGCCACAGGTGTTGTCCTGGTGTTGATGTTGAGCTTACTGCACTGTGGTCTGACAGAATGCATGAAATATTTCAAACCTTTTGTATTTTGTAGAGGTTTTCTTTCTGTGTCCCAGTATGTGGTTGATTTTGGAGAATGTTCCCGTGGGGTGCTGAGTAGAAAGTATTACTTCTCTGTATTAGGATGTTCGGTAGAGTTCTATGAGTCCATTTGGTGTTTGTGTATCATATCGTTCAGTTCAGATTGTCTCTCTGTTTATTCTTTGTCCTGTTGACCTATCCCTAAAGGACTCAGTGGGGTATTGATTTCCCCCACTATGAGTGTAACTGGGTTAGTCTGGACTTGTGGTCCTGGAGAATTGTCTTTATAAAGTTTGGTGCATACCAGAATTTGGGGCATAATATTCATAATTGTGAAATCTTCTTTGGTGAATTGTTCCTTTGATGAAAGTGTAATGATCTTGTCTCTTCTGATTTCTTTTAACTTTGAAGTCTATTTTGTCCAATATTAAAATAGCAACATTGGGAAAATTAACATTGTAAAAATGTCCATTTTACCGAACTCTTTGCATAGATTTAATGCAATTCCAATAAAAATCCCAAGAGTTTCCTTCACAGGCTTGGAAACAAACGTTCTTAAAAATTCATTTGGAAAAACAAAATACCTGAATAGCCAAACAACCCGAGTGAAAAAGAGCTACACAGGGGGGATCTCTATACCAGACTTCAAACTATACTACAGGGTATAGTCAAAAAGCAGCCTGGTACGGCACAAAAAACAGAAACAGACCTGTTGACCAAATGGAACAAAAACCGAGATCCAAATATGAGCACATACAATTTCAGCATGTTATATTTTGACAAGGGGCCAAGAAGCCACAATGGAGAAAAGACAGCATCTTCAGCAAGTGGTGCTGGCAAAACTAGATCACCACTTGTAGAAGAAATGAAATTAAACCCCTACCTCTCCCCTGTACAAAAGTCAACTCCAGATAGATCAAAGACCTCAACGTGAAACCCCAAACTCTGAGGTGATAGAAGAAAAAGTAGTTGGCAGCAGACTTCAAGACATAGGCAGAGGAAAAGACCTTCCTAAATCAGACAGTAAGCTGCACAAAATATAAGGTCAACAATTGACAATGGGACTTTCATTAAAAACTCAAAAGCTTCTGTACATCAAAAGAAACAATCAAGGAAGTGAAGAGAAATCCCCACAGAGTGGGAGGAACCTCACTGAAGACACATCTGACAAAGCATTGATTTCCAGAATATACAAACTACTCAAAAAACAAAGAAAAAGAAAACAAATGACCCACTCAATAGATGGAGTGAAGAACTGAACAGAGACTTCACAAGTGAGGAATTAGAGATGTCTGAGAAACACCTCAAAAAAGTGTTTCACATCACTAATCATTAAGGAATGCAAATCAAAACCACTTTAAGATATCATCTTACGCCAATAAGACTGGCTAGGATCAAGAGAACAAATGATACCAATTGCTGCAGAGGCTGTGGGGAAAGGGGAACACTCATCCACTGCTGGTGGGAATGTAAACTCGTACAGCCACTATGGAAAGCAGTGTGGAGAACCCTTGGAAGACTTGGAATGAACTTGCCACCCGACCCAGCCATACCACTCCTGGGCATGTACCCTCAAGACTCATGCCACCACTGAGATAAATGCATGGCCATTTTTATTGCAGCTCTCTTCACAAGAAAAGGAGCTGGAACCAACCTAAATGCCCCTCAACAGATGAGTGAATAGAGAAAATGTGGTACATCTACACAATGGAGTTCTATGCAGCAGTAAAGAAAGACGACATCATGAGCTTTGCAGGAAAATGGCTGGAGCTAGAGGACATCATGCTTAGTGAAGTAGCAGTCCCAGAAAAACAAACAACAAATGGTATCCCTCATCTGTGAATGCTAGTGCCAATTACCTAGTTGTAAATATTTCTTGTGTAGGGCCCCCTGAGCTTTTATCCAAAGCAGTTTGGTGTAATGCATATTGGAAACAACAACAAAAACAACAACAGACTGCATCAAAGAACTGACTGAAACAGTGAACTTCTGCTCAAAACAGTCAACTTCCTCATGGAGAATATTGAGAAAGACTGAGAAAGAGATGAAAAGCATGTTTGGCAGAATTCACGAGCGTCTGGCAAGGTGGAACATGGGTCTAGATTTGTTAAAAAAATAAAAATAAATTTATGTGAAAAAAATATAAGAAGGGATGATAATCAAAGGTATTGAATTATGGTTGCCTTCATCATCTCCTCTCTTCTATACTCAGGTTTGTTTGAGGTAGTGTCAATATTCATTCAGTCATGAAGTTAAAGTACATATTTCTACCACATAAATAGAGAGACCCAGCATCCAGGTTTAATATACTAATCAGATTTTGAGTAAATTAGCGATGAAGATACTGAGAAGTGAAGTAGCAAAAAATTAATGAACATATTTCTGTGCTCCAATTGTGTTGCCATAGTTAAGAATTCAAAAGACATTTTTAACAGTGACACCTCATTAAAATATAGGAATAACTTTCCCCAAATCTTCAATTTGAAGGACAACATCCCTCTACATGTATTCTTTCTGGTATATTAGTTTCAAAGGAAAACCAGAGTCATTAGACTGATGAACTCAGGTTTCTGGACACTGATTAACAAAGATGCAATGGCAGTAAGATGTTTCCTGTATTTGCTTACCCCATCCATGCCAGCTTCTATGAAGAAGATGGATTTCCTTAAAAAAAATACTGTTTGACTTTCCAGACATGATTGGCTTATTGTCTTTTGGGGTGTTTATTTAAGGGATTAAACAACTCATTTATTATTGTATTTAAGGCATAATCTGTAAGAGTGTCTGAGGAGCTCACAGGACCCAAGGGTGAACCTACTACTACTACTCTGCTAAATTGGCATAGTATCAAACTGCTGTATATATTTATATATTGCTTATTGTACCTTAGTGCAGGTCTCAGACTTCATTAGAGGAATTCCTTTGTACAGTGGATTATGGTTTATATGGAAACTCACAATTGCTAAAAGTGTAGAAACGAAGTGACTTTGGAGTACTCCACAATAAATAGCTAGACACGTCACAGGCGTTAGGTGAGAAACTACTACTATTATTCTGCTAAAATGACTAGTAAAGTCATTTATAGATTAGTGTATCTCTTTACTCTCATAAGAGAAAGTTTTTCTTGCATTAATTATACAATTATAAACATAAAGTCTCATAGTTGACCAGTGTGCAAAGTATAAGATAATGTGGAGTGTTCAGCCCAAAATGGGATTACTATATAAAATCTTCTCCTACCAAAGCTCAGGGATCATTGTGGTAGATGGGGCAGAATATTTGTAAGAGCCAGAGGCAGTTGATGAATACAAGGAAATTGTATTACTTGGACACTGTAAGGTATTTGCACATATGGATCCACAGCTCTTATGACAGTATGCACAAAAACTTTGCAATTCCAAGCTATACAAAAACATAGCATTGATGGGTCAGATGGGCATGCTTGAGGATCTTCTGGAATTTGATAGATTCTGGAAGACAGATAATCAGTTTTCCTTTACTGGTAGGTTGAACAGGGTCCAAGGGAAAACCCCACATTCAAGATATTTTAGGAATCACAGATTAGGCTCCACATGTCTTTAAAACAAAAGACAAATAATAAAAGACATGAAGTCAGGAAGGAGTAAGACAGAAGTGGAAAACGGTAGGTGCCTGAATATGATAAAAATACATAATTTTTAAGTCAATATTTTTTTTTTTGGTATTTTTGAGACAAGGTCTCCTTTTAGTCCCAGCTGTCTTGGAGCTCACTATGTAGACCAGGCTGGCCTTGAACTCACAGAGATCCACCTACCTCAGCATCCCAAGTGCTGGGATTAAGGGCATGTGCCACCATGTCCAGCTAATAAATTTTTTTAAAAGAAAATCTTTAAGGCTTGTCATCAGTACTTTTGCCAGAATATCTCAGACATGTCTTGATAAAATAGAATTATTTTACAACATTCATGATTTTATTATCGTCCTAACTATACCAAAGTGTTGAAACATTTTCTCAGCAGAAAATTAAATGTTTGTTGACACAAAATATTTAATATGCAGTTTATTTACTTGATAATTTTTACTTGTTTTGCAGTTTTAATTTTTGATAATGCTCCATTATTTAATTTCTGTTTGCAATATTCATAATTTCCCCAGATTTAGCCTTTTTATTTCTTTGGCCGGATACTCACAGAGCACTGAGGGTGACACTATGCTCTAGGCAGGGAGTCCTGAAATATATAGGAGCACAGAACCTGAGTTGAGTGTAAGCAAGTCAGCAAGTGCATATGTGTACACTCTGATCTTGACTGTGGATGTTATATGACCAGCTGTCTCAAGCTCCTACCACTTTAGGAGCCCAATGATTTGGCCTCATTGAGGGACCCTCCTTGAAACTGTGACCTAAAATTGACTCTCAAAAGAAGTTCCTTTTTCTCACCGTTTTTTTTTTATCATAAAAAAATGAAACTAGAGCAGCAAGGCAGGAAAAAACAGCTTAGGATTAATAACTTTAAATCTGTAGCAATGTTTCTTTTTCACTTTTTCAATTTCTATTTGATATTGTGAAAATTGGTATGTTGTGCCAAAATTTTATGGTTTATTATTTGTAAATCTGAATTTTTAAATTTTTGAGATTTAGGATAACAACTACTTCAAAGTCTTTATTCAACAATTCCTATATTGGCCAAACTTGGCATCTGTTTGCCACCTGAATTCATTTTTCTTCTTGAAATGTACTAGTATAACTAGCATTTCATATTATTTAGATAGAGGTTAATATGGATGATAGATTTAGGAGAGCCTATAGTCTCATATTTCTCTCTAACAAGTTACTTTTTCTAGATTTTGTTTGTCATCCTACATGGCAGATGAGAGTGTATATTTGGGAGATACACTTGTTCTTTTTCTTCCCGATTTTCTTTTCTTCTTTGCAATTTCCATGATTATTTCAGACTCATCCCTTTTGTTTCTCAGGCTAGTGTCTGTATTTTTTTCTGACATCACCAAGTGTGCCAACCCTGATGCTGGGGGATTGAAACATGCTACACATCTGCCTTTATCAGAACATGATCCTTCAGCTAAGTCCCCCTGCTTTTGTTTATTGCCCTGTGAGTGTGATTTATGGCTAGAGTATAGTTATAATTTGTGGGGGAGGTTCATGTTCACTCATTATCAGGCTCTTGGTCATTTTGTTATTCTCTCTTGTATTTATTTTCATATATCCTCTCCTGAGCACACCTTGCAAAATACTCTGAATTTTTTTTTTCAAATTTTTTTTAATTAATTTTATTTATTTCTGTATGTGTATGAATGTACTGTCTGCATGCAGGTCTGTGCACCCGTGTCGTGCAATGCCGCGGAGGTCAGAAGAGGGTCTCGGATTCCCCTGGAACTGGAGTTCTCCTGGAATTGGAGTCTCAGACGGTTCTCGGCCGCCATGTGGGTGCTGGGGATCGAACCCGGGTCCTCTGTAAGAGTGGTCGGCACTCTTAACCGCTAGGCCATCTCTCCAGCCCAAAATACTCTGAATTTTTAAAATATTTTTATGCCAGGTGTGGTGGCACACACCTTTAATCCCAGCACTCCAGAGGCAGGCGGATCTCTGTGAGTTCAAGGTCAGCTTCTTCTACATAGTGAGCTCCAGGCCAGCTGGGTCTAAAGGGAGACCCTGACTCAAAAATACTCAAAAATACAAAAGCAAACAAACAAAAAAGTTTTCTTTACTTCAATTTACTTCGTGAGTTGGAACATCTCTCATTACTATTTCTGTGCGTGTGTGTGTGTGTGTGTGTGTGTGTGTGTGCAGACACATACATTATCTGAGGGTTAATTTTATTTTTCTAATGGTCAAATTTACTCAGGTTTATTGCTTCATGGTTTTGGAGGTATTTCCTTATGTTTCTGTACAAATCTTATCAGCTGAAATGATCATTAATTTGTTTATTTATCCATAGTCATTTTGTTTATACAGTTCATATTTTTCTTTTCTTATTTACTTTTATATTTATTTACTTATTGTGTGTGTGTGTGTGCGTGTGTGTGTGTGTGGTGTATGCATGTGTGTGTGCACATGAACAGGCCTTGAATGCATGGGGAAGTCAGTAGACAACTTTCAGGGCTCAGTTAATTTATCCAACTTGCTGAAGCAGTATCTCTACTGTTTCTTCTACACTTCATACTGCAGGCTTCTGAGCAATTCTCTATCTCCTCCATCTCGAGGAGTTCTGGAATTTCAGAGTCTATGCAATTAAATTCAGGCCATTAGGTTTGTATGGCAAGAACTTTGATTGGCTGAATCATCTCCACAACCCCTAATATTTTCTTTTAAATATCCTACCATTTCTAAGTTAGTCATACTTGTAGAGTGGAAATATTTTGGTAACTTATCAGGTTATTTACTTTTTTAATCATAAAGTATCTATTTAATTCACAGCAGAAATATGCATTTTATAATAAAAAACAGTATCTGCTTAACACACTTAGGATAAAATCAGTAGTGAGTTAACACATACTAAATATAAGGATTAGATAGTCATACACATTATCTATTTAGCACATACCAGAAATAAATATTTTATCATGAGATGGAAATATTCTTTAACACATTGCATTGATAGACATTTTATAATCTAGCACAGTATCTAATAGATGGAAAAGATGGCATCTGTTTAGCATGTACCAGAAACACATATCTTATAGTCAAATACAGTGTGTATGTAACATTAGTATTCAAACTATACCCATTTAGTTTATAGCATATTCATTTTTATAATCAAGTACAGTATTGACTTAACATAGTCTCATGATAACAAATCAAATTAACATATGGAAGAGATCTGCATCTTTTATACAGGATATTATATGACAAATATTATTTACCAGAGATAAATATTACATACGGTTAAATACATTATGTGTTTAACATGTGTCACAGTGTGCTGGATAGATAGCTTTAGTGTCAACTTGACATACCTGGGTTGCAGAAGCCTCAATTTGGGAATTGTCTCCATTGGACTGACCTGTGGCCATGTCTGGGGGGTATTGCTTGATTGTCAAGTGATATGGGAGGGCCCAGCCTACTGTGGGCAGTAGCACCCCTGGACAGATTTTTTATTGTATAAGAAAGCAGGCTGAGCATGGGCCAGGGGAGCAATCCAATAAGCAGAATTCCTCCAAGGCCTGTGCTTCAGCTACTGTCTCCAGGTTCCTGTCCTGAGTTCCTATGTTAAGCTCCCTCAGTGATGAACTGTGACCTGGAAGATGAAAGATGAATAAACTCTTTCCTCCCCAAGTTGGTATTGGTCAGAGTGTTTTGTTATAGCAATGAAAGAGGAACTAGAACACAGTGTATTTTATGAGTTTCTCCTTAAGTGCATAGCCCTGGTAGGAATTCTTTTATTATATCTGACTAGTGTGTAGAAGGTATATATGTTTCTAATTGCATAAAACATCTATTTACCGCATTTATAATCAAATATGCTAACAATTTAGCATATAGCCAAGTAACATATACTACAGATTATGTATTTTATTATCAAATTATCTATAGGCCAAATACCAGAAATACAGGTTTTATAATCAAACACAATATCTATTTAGCATATACCACAGAAAAAGACAATTTATAAGTGAAATCTTCCATATAGGAAAGAAAATTGTTTTAGAATCAAACACAATATTTAATAGACACTAGAGAGTTTCTGCACATTTGGAAGTGAATATATTTAATTTCTNCAGGATACATGGTGTTTTAGGACTTAGTAAAAGTAAATATGTGTATATTAAACAACAATGGTTTACAGACTCCGATAAAAACGGTAATGCATCTGAGTTAAATGTAGATAAAATTTGCTGTTGTCCACATTTGTTTTACACAAAATCTCTAGAGCAATAACTTTGGGATTGGCACATACAAATGTTCTCTATAATTTCTCTGTTGTACAGTATCACCTTGTAGCATTCTCTTTCACCTATAAGATAATTTAACGTAAAAATTAAGTTTGCTTCCCAAGTTAATCATATATAGTCACCCAAATCAGCATGGGTGAATTTGATAAAATCTGTGCCTTGATTCCACCCTACAGGTATGTATAATACAACTGTCTTCTGGAGACTCATGAGTTTAAAAAAATGGAGGGGATACAGATAGACATGAAACCTTTTCGTTAAAACCTTGCAATTCAAATCTTAAAACTAACTATGGGAAAAGATTTGTATGTTCCAACGGATCAAAATGTCACCAACTTAAGGGCTGAGAAAGAAAAGCTTTGCATTGAGTAGGATGTACCAGAAAGTGCCAACTGAAAGGTTGACCCGTCTGAACACTGAAAGGAAGAAAAGCCTCAGATTGCTACAAACATCGAACCCCTCTCTGGATTCTTCTTGTAACAACTATTTATAATGAGTCCTAATGAAACTTACTTTCTAGATGCCGCAAAGGTTTTAATATGAGAGACTTTCTTGCCTCCCCCCTCCATAGAACAAGGAGAAATATGATGAGGATGAGGTCGTTTTCCAACTGTAAATTGGAGACAACTATTATAGAGGTAATCTCTTATAGAACCGGTAAAACTGCCTTCTTTAATTGACTAATAGACATAGGAACTGTGAAAAGGATTATTCTCTATTCAGAACCAAATATAATACTAAAGTCCTTAAGCTATGCACTGAAGAAGCATCTCTTGTCTGATCCTCTCAGTCTTGAAGAGTTTCTTTTGTGTTGTTTCTCTGGCATTCTGAATTCTGTCTAGTCCTTCTATGAGATTCTTGACCCACACCCCTCCTCCCTGGGGCAGGGGACAGAAAGAAGGCAGAAGATAGAGAACTCAGGTAGCTGAAGACCACACACTTAGGATGAATGAGGAGAGTGAGAGAGACCAGGTCTAACCCAAGATATTTTCTGGCTGTATCAAAGCAGGATGTTCTTTACAGGAATTTTACTTGCATGTAACTTGTCTGAAACCTTCATGAGTAATGGCATATATCCCTTCATTTCTTTCTAAGTGTCAGAAATATTTGAAATATCTTACAGTAACTAAATCTTCCCTCAGTTTTTCTACTTCTGCTCCTGTTATCGGTATGCATTCATGCCTATCTTTTTCCAGGGAGGTATGTCATATTTCACCATTTAAACATTTATGTGTGAGGTACCATGTTTTAAGCACATAAGGTATCATTTGCCCTCTTGTTGCCTGAGTAAAAGCCAGGATCCACTTGAGTATATAAGTTTTTTAATTTGTTTTTAAAATTTGTATTGAATTTTTGTGCATTTCATGCAATATTTCTTGATTGTATTAAGACAACCTTACCTGAGGGCACTCCCCCATAATACCCCCCCACCAGATGTCATATATTCTGTCAAATATATTAAGGCCAAATGAATCAAGTTTGTGTCCCCAAATGCCCCTTGGTGTGAGTTCATCCAGTGAAGCCTGGTCAACCTATCTAGTACTACTCCCTTAAACAAGACCGACTCTCAAAAGCTGGGTGTGGTGGCCCATGCCTTTATTTATTTATTTTTTTTCAGTTTCTTCCATTCTTTTTTTTCTTCTATTACTTATTTATTTTTTTCCATTTTTTAACAGTAATTAATAATTTATGAGTACAACCATCCTTCACGTAAAACCAACTTGCAAGCAGTTGTGCCATGCCTTTAATCCTAGCACTTGGGAGGCAGAGGCATGTGGATCTCTGTGAGGTCAAGGCCAGCCTGGTCTACATAGTGAGCTCCAGGCCAGCTGGGACTAAAGAGAAACCCTGTCTTATAAAGAACAACAACAAAAAGAATAAAAAATAACACTTGGAGGGAACAATGACCTGGGACATCTCCTCTCAACTAGCTGTATTAAAAAAAAAAAAAAAAAAAAAAAAAAAAAAAAAGACACACTCAACTCTCCCTCACCCAGAAAGGATTAGATGTCAGTAGTTCATCAGCTAAGCTTGGGGTGGCATATAAACCTTGAATAGAGTTAATGTTCCTATTTAATGTACTTTATATTATGTCTATTTCTGAAATGACTTGAAGTCTAATGAATACCTGTCCATTTCCATCTTCATGCATTTCCATCTTCATGTCTGTAAATAGGAGGGACATAGTCCCCACAATGCCTAGTACTGCATTCTGGCACATGTCACTCAATAGAAGTTGGATGTGTTTTTCTGGGAGTGAGAACACAGAGAAGAGACTGGTGAATCATCACCTACACCACTAAATACCTGAGGACCTGAGTCCTACCTCACTGTGTACACATCTCCATGGTGTGAGCTTTCACCTCAGATTTCAGAATGGTGACTGAAGATCAGTCATCACATCTAATTTACAGGAAACAAGAAAGAGAAGAAAAACAAGAAAGGAATACCATCTCCCTTCCTGAAAGACCAGGGTCATCTCAGATTTTATTTCTTTGGACAACAATTAATGTCTTGATCACACTGACTTGCAGGGGAAGCTGATAATGACATTTGAGATACACAGTAATAGGTCCAGGTAAAACCTGACACTATTATGAAGGAGACAGAAGAAATTACATATAGGAAGAGAACTCAGCACCTCTCCCTGTGTCTTTCCTCACAGTACTGGTCTCAGTATTTCTAAGAAGAATGATGTTTCTCTTAAAATATTGTCATTTCTTCACCTTAGAACTGTCCCAGCCTTTCTCTCAGTCACCCTCTTTCCCCCAGTGCTGTTCTTTAAATGCTGCATCCACATCACAGCTTCCTGATCCCTCCTACTTAATTAATGGCTGATGCTTTACACTTGATCTCCAATCCTGTTATGTATCAGACACACTTTGAGTGTCCCCCAAAGGTTTTTGCCTTATGAACTCTTTTTCTTTTTTAAACTATTCTGTCACTTTGTCATGAGTAGAGTATATAACAAAGAAATACAGGTTATTTACTTTAAAAGAAGTATGAGGACTGTTAGGTATGTTTTCTTTGGTTGGAGTGGTGGACTTTGCTTTATTTTGCTTTGGTTTTGATGAAATATTGCTGTGTCTCCCAAAGTGATGTTGAACTTATTCTTCACACCTTTCTCAGCTTTCAGTGCTGGTATTATAGGCATGCACTTCTACATCCATATTGTAGGAGTATATTCTCCAAGCGAACAGATTTGATTTCATGATTTTTCATTCTGTGTCCTATGTTTTATTTTTCATCTGTAACAAATTTGGAAGAAATGCAGCTTCCACATTGATTATCTTGCTATAAGGTGTATTATCTTCTGAAAACCATACCTTGGGCCAGCAAGAAGGCTCTATGTAAAAAAGTTCTTGCCATGAAAATCTGACTGAGCCCAATGCCCAGAACCCACATAAATGTATAAAGGAGAGAACTAACTCCACAAAGTTGTCCTCTGACCTCTAAATGTCTGCCAGGACAGGCTTATTCCCTATCACACAAGTATAATATTAACAATAATAAAATATTACAAAATCTTCTGAGTCCTGCTATGTAATTCCATTCCCATTCTTATAATTCAACCCTGTCCATGTCTCTAATCCAGTAGCTGTCACATTTATGCCAGCATTTCTTTTTCTCAAAGAAGGTTCTTCATTTCTTTATGAGCAGTGTTTCTGATCTTGCCTCTCATAGTTCTCTGTTCTTTTATCTTGCATGAAATATATTGTTTTATTTTCTGCTGTATTGAGCCCTGGCATAATTTTACTGATTTAAATTAATTTAATTTGTAGTAATATTTATATTGGTTAATTTATAAACAAGGGATATGAAAAATTTAGGCTTCCTTATATACTTATCTGTAAGTTTTTCAGATGATATATGTAAAGAATTTCAAAGTGATAGCTGAATTTATCATAGGAGAATCCAAAAGTCTCTGGGCTTCTCTTTGTCGTTAATGTGCACAAAGTCACAATTATTTCTCCATAATATACATCTATATGACATTTTACACTCCTTAAAAGTGCTATGTCACATTAGTGCATTATGATGATTTGATAATATAAAGGTATTTCATTGCCCTCTGTAAAAGAAAAATAAGTGCAATATTGCTCAAATTCTTATAATGTATTCACCAAAATGGAAATCACTTAAAGTATTAAATGCAGTGACTGCCATTTTCAGGAAGCAAAGAATAATATTTCTGAACATTATGTTTATTATAACACTTTAATAGGATAGCTAAAATGCAAAATGTCTAAAGCAGGAACATTTTTGTAATTTCTATCATAATGTTTCATTACAAATATGCTAAAATTTAATTATGAAAAATGTGCATATTAAGGACAAAATAGTATGCTTTCTGTTAGTGCAAGACCATTTATACAATCATCTGTGCTCAGCAAGTCATAAGACTGGGAAGAGAATTCTAGGATCTTAAAAGATTCCATTTCAAAGTCTATGATCCTTTTTAACTGCATTTCTTATCAGCTTGATAACTTTGGAGCATTTACATATTTTTCCTTAACATATGATAATTTATTCATTATGTCTGCATAGACTGCTGAAGTACCTCACTAAGAAAACAGTAGAAACCAATTAGGAACTTAGATAACAAGACATACACTTAATTAGCTCTGTAAAAATCATTTTAGAAGTTCTCTTAGTGCAATGATTGTGATCAATTTGAAATTTATAATTGTTCTGTGTTTATTTACAACAAAATGAACTCAATTAGTTTGGATGCTTTCACCTACAAGGCTTTGTATTAACTATCTTGAAAGTCATTATAGTGTCAGTACACATAAGAGGGCAAATGGCAAGCCAATAACCTCAATGTGGAGAAAATTTAGGAAGATGTCACAAAGGTCTATTTTCTTATTAGATTATAAGGCAAAGATAGATTCATTCACTTATTTAGCAAATGCTTATTTGTGGTCCAACACGATTGCAAATATTATGTAGGTTTTCATGAATATAGACAGGAAACATCGAATTGCAGTAGAGAAATGGATTAGTGGTTACACAAACTTCTTCTTGCAGAGGACTGGAGTTCATTTCCCAGCACCCACATTAGGTGTTTCACAGTATGTGATGTTCTCTTCTGGCCTCTATGGGCAAGGTATCTGTACACATGTCCACATAACCTCCATAAACATGTACATAATTAGCAATACAAACACATCTATGAAATGAAATAGGCAAATTTTATTCTGAAGTAGTGAACTATCCAGTGAGGAAGAGAAATAAATGGTACCATGATAGTGATCTTTTGAGAGAAATGCATAGTATGATGTGAGAGCACAGCGGAAGTATGTACAAACTAGTTTGGAAATTTGTTTACACAGAGCTTGTTGAGCAGAACATCCCTTCTGTTAGGAATATTTATTCCCTGAATAACTTTTTTGACTAGATCTCATAGTTTTGGAACAAAGTTTCTTTGTATAAGCTCCAAGATTATTATTAAATTATTATATTAAATAATATTATTATTAATATTTGGTTAATATTATTTATGTATTCACTTGTAGAGTGTTTATTACTTGATGTACAATTAGGGGAATTTAATTTTAAAGAGAGTTGTATTTTGTGTATGTTGCATTGTAGTATGTGAGAGAAGTGAAGCTGGACTTTGCTTAACTCTTATCTAAGCAATTAGAGAGATACTTCAATGGTACTACTGGGAGAATTTGTACAGACTTTATGGAATTTATGAAATGGAAGAGAGACACTTAAAAACACTAAATAAGCCAGGCATGGTGGTGCACGCCTTTAATCCCAGCATTCAGGAGGCAGAGGCAGGTGGATCTCTGTGAGTTCAAGGCCAACCTGGTCTACAGACTGAGGCTGAGTCCAGGCCAGCCAGCTGGGAATAAAACGGAGACCCTGTCTCAAAAAAAACCGAAAAAAAAAAAAAAAAAAAAGAGAAAGAAACCCCAAAACAAAAACAAACAAACAAACAAAAATCCAACCCACTAAATGTAAGATACTGACTGCTTCTGCTGACTGAAAGAAGTAAAAAACAGGATTCTGTGTATAGTGGGGTGAAGGTCCATACTTTTGAGAAATAAGCATGTGCATCTAGAAAGAAAGAAGTAAGTGACTCTTGAAAGGACCATGTGGCAAGACTTGACTTCAGTATTGTGCTAAAATTCAAAACTCATAATATAAAGGGAAATATATTAAGAAATTTGTTAAATAAAGGTTGTTTTCTTATCAAATTTCCACTTGGGAAGAGTCCTAGTAGGGAAAGAACCTTACATGGAACATCATAAAAATCAACATTACATATTCCACATTTAAAAGAAAGCAAGACCAGGGAGGAAAAACTGCTAGGAAATGCTGTCTTAAAGACATGACATGGCTATCACCCTCCTGAACACACATCAGCTGAACTTTTTCTGCATAAAACCTATACAAAATACAGCAAGCCAAAATTCTGGCATAGATGGACTAGAAAATATCCAGGCCTATCCTTTACTAAGGAGTTAAGGTGGGGGAGAGAGAATCATCATTTTTGAAGGATGTGGCCACTAGTAGGATTCTCCTACTCTAGTGGTTGGCCTCACACTCATGATGTATGGGGAGACTAACTAACCTTAGTGTGCTATCATACAAACAAGAAGAGATGAAGACACACTATTGGCTTGGGGCCATGTTTAGAGGAATATGGAGAGATTTGGAGGTGGAAATAAGAGGTGGCTGTGATCAGTTTTAATTAAATACATATATGAAATTCTGAAAGAATGAAACATAATAAAAAACAATGCCATTTTATGTTTATTTTTATAAATTTCTAAATGTAAAAACAGAAAACTTGGGTAGTGAGAAGAAAGAAAGAGGTGGATTAGAAAACAGGAAAATGATATATCCCTTCCTTCCCAAATCCAGGTTTCTTGCTAGGGTCAATTTTGAGATGAAAGAAGCCCAAAGCTTTAAATCAAATTAGAACTTGAGAGTACTGATAATATATTGGACCTAATTAATATAACTTTGAATTAGACTATTTTTGTAATATCTATTTATCTTCATTTCATGATATAAGCATTTTGTCTGCATATATGGAAGTCCAATTATATGTGCAGTGCCCAAAAAGGACAGAAGATGGAGTTGGATTCTCTGGTTATTAGCAGCCATGAATGTGCTAGTAATTGAACATGGATCCTGTGCAAGAGAAGTCAGTGTTCTTAACTGTTCAGCCATCTCTCCAGCCCCATAAATTAGGTTGCTTTTTGGTAAAGCAAATATTTGCTAGGACCTAAGAATAAAAGAAAAACTCTGGGGGTATGATTGAGTTCTCTTTCCAGCATGCAAAAACAAAAAATAAAAAAAAAAAAAAAAAAAAAAAAAAAAAAATAAACAAAAAACACCAAAAACAACAAAAAAGCAACAAAATAAAAACAAAAAACAAAAAAAAAAATAATGACAAACACAACCCCCCCCCCCTCACACCACACCCCCCCCCACACACAAAAAAAAAAAAAAAAAAAACAATGGAAAAAATAATGTTAGTTCATCCCAAACTATATTAATGAAGAACTAGTTATGAATCTGCAACCAATAAAGACAGTATCAGAGCTCATGTTGTGATAAATCATTGGCATATATTTTTCTGTGATTGTGTTGATTTATGGACCATGTTAATGAAAGTTTTTTTTGTCGTTGTTGAGAATCAATTTCTGTAGATTTCTGAAAGGTATCTATTTGTAAGAGTATTACAAAAGTCATGTACACCCAAAAAAAAATTAGGATTCAGTGTGGCCCAGCGACCAAAGTCGGCTTCCTCTTACTCCCTATCAGTACTCCTATCTCTGTTACTGTCTCCTGCCAGGGATCCTAACTTCTTCCTAATCCCTCTCATTCCATGATAAATCAGACATTAGCTGAAAGCCCACCAGGGATTCCCAATCATTCAAGTTGGCTGGGAGACACAGCCAGTATAGGAGGTTCCATACTCATGTCATCATAGCAAAGCTACAATACCAGCTCTGTGCCATCAACAGGAATACATGAGTGGCTCCCTGTTATCCTCAAACTTCAGTAAATAACACAAGAAATCGACCCCATATTAGATAGCAACATCCAGAGCATGCCCCTCCACAACCATCACATGCACCACACTGCTCAGAGACTATGCGGGATCCTGAGACCTAGAACCCAGTTAGAGACTTCCAACTTGGCTTCCACCCAACCTACCTTGAACTAAGGTTAGTATGGCATCTTTCCTGTGGCCCTCAGAGAGCACTACAGACATCTACTCTTCCCACAGGCCCTGCCTCAACGATTACCTGGCGAACCACGTAGGACCAGCACAGACTTCTGAAGACTGGCAGTGAAATTCCACAAACTCGTCACAAGGTTTCTTCCTGTTCTCAGAAGTTCTAAAACTCAGAAGTACTAAACTGTCCAGGGAACACATGTGACATCCCATTTGCACATTAGCACAGAATTAACAGGAAGTGTCTCCCTCTGATTATTATCTCTACCTATCTTTTAGTTACAGTTTTTCTTTTATAATGGCTAGTTTTTGCTTCTGAAATAATATTTTATTGATTGAAAATTTCATACAATGTATTTTTATCAAATTCAGAATTCATCCCCCCTCTTCTCACATGCATCCTACCTCACTACTCCCTTTCATTTCCTGTCCTTTATTATTTTTTTAGATTAATGAGTTAATGAAAATTTTCAAACAGAAAATTGTTAAAACAATCAATCAGTCATCATTTCAGTTTTGCATATCTCAGCAATACATTTCCCACATAACTATATTGAAATCCTATAAGCCTTCAAGGTTTTGAGAAATATCAATAAGTTATATAAAATATTGAAAAGATACCATCACAAATTTTCATTCTAAGCACTTACAGATAAAATATGAATATCACATCACAAAACAATACCTCTCCATACATATTACATGATCTAGATTTACAGCTCCATTATGGTAAGTATACTATTTTTGGAAAGTTTTGGGGCTTGCCCACTTCTTTTGGAAAATATCCACAAGTGATATAATTTTAACTGTTACTGATGAAGTTTAAGTTGTTTCACATAAAGGTGATAAATCATTAGCTTAAGGTGTGAAATTCCAAATTGAATATAGTTTTATATTCTCATTGTTCATGGAACTAGAAAACCTATCTCTAAATAAGAACAAACAATCTTTTAAAATATTTTATTGATTCTACTGAAAATCCTATACAATGTATTTTGTTCATATTCAGATCCCTCCCGCATCTCTACCCTCACCAATAGCCCCCAACTACATGTCTTCAAATATTAATTGCTTCACTTCTTTAAAAATGCGTAAGTGACAAGTCTAATTTTTGGTCCCCAAATGCTCTTGGTATAGGTCTATCCTCGAGTCTGTCAATCTTCCAGGTTTCATACCTCTAAAGAAAACAGACTCTCTATCTCCCCTCAGATATCAATTGCCAAGAGTTCTTCAGCTAGAGCTGGAGCTTCTTGCTCACCTACTCCATCTGTGCTGGGTATTTTTTTCTCACTTGGACATGCACAGGTCTTGAATTTTATGGAAATAATTTTTATGAAAATAATAGATTTCCATATAGTTGTGTTAATTTACTATTAAGGAGAAACAGTGGAATCTAAGACAAGCTTTTATAAAAATCATTTTTTGTTTCATCATTTAAATGATTTAAAATAAATGTGTGGCTGTGTGGCTGTTTTCTGTATGCTATGCCTGTGCAGATATCCTTGGATGCCAAAAGAGGTTGTCAGATCCCCTAGAGCTGTAGTTACAGGCAGTTGTTAGGAAGTTAGCCTGAGTCTTCTGGAAGAGTAGCAAGCACTTTTTAAGGCTGAGCCATCTCTACCATCCCCTGTTCTGGTTGTTTTATGACACTGCTTTACTATGTTAATAAGGCAATGGAAGATGTAGATCAAATAAGTTGTTAAATTCCATCCTTGATGGATTTTGTGCTCATCACTACATACCAGGTAATCCTTAGAATCAACTTATACATTAACTGGATGGTTCTTAATACAGTGAAATTATAAAATACTTTTATCTCTGTTAGAAAACTGTGCCAATGAAGTTTCAAAGATGGTTTGGAGACTTTATTAGGTGGTGAATATTTACTACTATGGAAGTTATAAAACAGAAGTAATAAAAAATTTGGAAAGTAGATTTTGTTTTAGACATTCAGAGTTGAATTAGTATGCTTTTATAGCATTGGCTACATGGCTTAGCATTATATAAAAGTTTTATTAAAATGTAAATTAATGTAATTAATAAACATTATTAAATCTATTAAACAAAATAAAAACTAGTGAACAACATTAAAAATTGATGACTATTTGTGTGTGTTTGTGTGTGTGTGTATGTGTGTGCATATGAAAGTGGAGGTCACAGGCCAACTTACAGGAGTTGATTTTTTTTCCCTTCTGCTATGTGGGTGTCAGGTGTAAGAACTAGTTTGTGTTTCCCAAGTACTTTTGCAAGTGTGGCAACCCCTGGAGAATGTTTAACTTAACCAATACCATACACTTAATGAAAATCGATTCTCCCTCTCCCAGCAGTTAGCAATTTTCAATAGTTCCTCAACTAAGGCTGAGGCTTAGTGTTCACTTCCCTCCTCCATCATGAGATTTTGTTTGGCTTGGGCTAGCACAGGTCTTGCACATGCTCTCACAAGCGCTATGGGTTAACATGGGCAACTACTTTGTTGTGTCTGGAAAATATGGTTTTGTTGTTATTCATCTACATCTTTCAGCTCTTATAATATTCCTGCCCTCCTCCTTTCCACAACGTTCCCTGAGCCTTGGGAATATAGGGTGTGATACCAGTATTCCATTTTGGGTTGAGCACTCAGCAGACCCTTATTCTTCATATGTTGACAAGCTGTGGTTATCTGTGAAAATCACCTGCTGCAAGAAGAAATGTCTGTGGTGATGGTTGAGAAATGCAGTAATCTGTATGTATAACAAAGCTGTTAGGACTGTGATTCATACTCTAATTAGCAGAATAATGGGCTCCCCCTTGAAGACTTTGAGTTATCTATCCACACAGTCTTGGCCCCAGTAACAGTGCTGCATATGGCTTCCATCTTGTGAAGTGGGACTTAAACTATAAACGGGTTGGTTACTTCCATAACATTCTCACAACTAATTGTATTAGGGAGTATATTTTGAAAAGGCAATCATTGTAGCTTACATGGTCCACAGGTGCATAAAATGGGCAATTACTTTTCACCTCTAGTAACATTCATACAACTTTCTAGCATTGTGAAAGTTACACATTATGGATGAATTTTCCAAAGTCAGTACCAGCTTGATTTCTCCTTATTTGTTCTACATCTCACATATGCAGTGTCTTCAGCAATGAGGTCTTATAATCATGTTCTAGCATGATACCAAGAAAAGTGATAATAACCAGTACTATATGAAGGTCTATGGGGACTCTCCAGTGAACAACTCCAAACGAGAAGCCCGTTCTAGGCATTGGGTGTTTATTAGCTAGCCAATGGTATCAGGTATGAGTATACGCCATAGTATAACTCCATTTCCCCTTTTTATATACATATATGTATGTATTTTAAGAAGCTACTATAGCAATAGGTTTCCATGTGACTTTCAAAAGGCTGCTATTGAACTGGAGAGATGGCTGAGTGGTTAAGAGTACTAGCTGCTTTTGAAGATGACCTAGTTTTTGTTCCCTCCACCCCATGGTATATAAGAACCATCTTTACTTCTAGGCTAAGGTGATATGATGACCTCTTCTGGTCTCCAAGGGCAGTGATTATATGTGGTGCACCTGCATATAGGCAGACAAAACTTTCAAACACATAAAATAATAATATATTGAAAATATATTTTTAAGTTTTGTTTTTAGTTATCTTTCTCCATACTCCCTCATCTACAATGCTGAGTAATTCTTCACCCTATTTAACTCTTCCTTCTCTATGATACCCTGTTCTCCCTTCATTTCATTTTCTCTCTCTTCTATGAAGCCTTCACAGATTGTTCCTTACTAGTTCCCTTTACATCTCTGAATTTTCCCATTGAAACCCATCTAAAGATTCAACACCTACTTATGAGAGAGAACATGTGACATTTTTCTTTCTGAGTCTGAGACAACTTACTCAGAATGATTGTTTCTAGTTTTACCCATTTATCTGTCAATTTCACATGTTTATTTTTCTTAACATCCAAATAATATTTCACCATGTAAGTACATCATAAGTTCATTATCCATTCATCAGTTAATGGACATCTACATTGCCTCCATTTCCTGCCTATTGTGAATAGAGCACCAATGAACCTAGATGATCAGGCTTCTGTGTAGTATGATTGAGTCTTTTGGGTATACACCCAAGAGTGTTATGGCAGGATCATGTGAGAGATCTATTTTGAGTTTTATGGGGAGCTTCCATATTTATTTCCATAGTTGTTGCACAAGTTTGCATTACTACCTACAGTGAATGTTTTCTCCCCTTTCCCCAGATCCTTCCTTGAATTTGTCATTATTTGTGTGTGTGTTTGTGTGTGTGTGTGTGTGTGTGTGTGTGTGTGTATGTGTGTGTGTTTACCCTAGAAATTCTGACTGGGGTAAGATTAAATCTCAGAGCCATTTTAATTTCCATTTCCCTGATGGCTAAAGATGTAGAACGTTTTTTAATTTTTAAAATTTTATTTATTTATTTATGTGTATGAATGTACTGTCTGCATGTAGGTTTGTGCACCCATGTCGTGCAATGCCGCGGAGGTCAGAAGAGGGTGTCAGATTCCCCTGGAACTGGAGTTCTCCTGGAATTGGAGTTACAGACGGTTCTCAGCCGCCATGTAGGTGCTGGGGATCGAACCCGGGACCTCTGCAAGAGCAGTCGGTGCTCTTAACCACTAGGCCATCTCTGCTGCCCAAGATGTAGAACATTTTAATATATCCTTCTCAGCCATTTGTATTTCATATTTTAAAAACTTTTTAGTTACTTTCCCCAATTTTAATTGAACTGTTTTTTTGATGTTCAGACAGTTACATTTGTTTTCCCATTCTGTAGGGTATCTCTTCACTTCAATGATGGTGTCCTTTAATGTATAGAAGCTGCTTAATTTCATAAGGTCCCATTTGTCAGTTATTCATCTTAATGCCTGAGCTATTGCGATCCTGTTCAGAAAGTCCTTTACTGTGTCTATAAATTTCAATTTATTCCCTACTTTCTCCTCTATAAGACTGAGGTTATTAGGTTTAAAATTGAATTCTTTAATCCATTTGGTGTTTCATTATGTGTAGAGTGATTAACGGAATTCTAATAGTTTTATTAATTTTTTGAGAATTTCTCAAAATATATTTTGATCTTATTTATCCTGTATTTTTTCTCAGATACACTCTCCTTGCAGTCCACCCAATTTATGTCTCCTCAATATTTAATACCTATCAAGTTCCATTTCTATTCTCCAAAACAATTGGATGTGGCGCGATCCTCTGGAGTTGGTTGACCTATAAGGATTCACACTTTTAAGGAAAATTGACTATCCGTCTACTCCAGCCATCAATTGCCAATAGGTCTTCAGCTAAGGATGGAATAAATAACACTAAAGACATTTGAAAATTATTTTATAGAAACTCACTACTGAAGAAACTTCCTAAAATTTATACATATACATACATAAAAGCATATAAATGGAGTAACCCTATAAAAAGGGCAAAAGGACCCTGCTAGACACCACAGTCTAGCAAAAAAAAATAGAGAGACAGTGTCCCATAGGTCCCCAAGGGTGACTGGATATTGCCATTCTCCTAGTTACCCTCTAGAACTTGATGGTAAGACCATATTGATGAAAAAATATGAGAAATCTAGGTAATATTGACCTTGACGTTTGATACCTATGTCTAGCTTACAAAGTGCTGGAAGGTGCTATGCATGCTCTGAGAGGGGAAATATAGTCATCAGTCTCATCCAGCTGTGATTCCTCCAAGCTACAATAATGACTGGCCTGGAAAGGTGGGCTTACTCGTGAAATAGTGGCCCAAATACTATAGAAGCTACCAAACATTTTATAATTGGAATTAAGGCTCATCCTAAATGAGAGAGATTATACCTGGCACTGGTGTCAGGGCTAAGAACATGTGACTGTATAAGTCACAATTATATTTTATTTTATTTATTTTATTTATTTTTTATGTGTATGAGTGTACTGTCTGAATGTAGGTTTGTGCACCCGTGTCGTGCAATGCTGTGGAGGTCAGAAGAGGGTGTCGGATTCCCCTGGAACTGGAGCCAAAGATGGTTTTCACCCTCCATGTGGGTGCTGGGAACCGAACCCAGGTCCTCTGCCAGAGCAGTCGGTGCTCTTATCCACTAGGCCATCTCTCCAGCCCCTAACCACTAGACCATCTCTCCAGCCCCCACAATTATATTTTAAACTAGGAAGGCCTTAAACATATGATTCTCCTGCCTAAGACCCCTAGAAGGTTAGATTGGAGTCTGTGTCATCAAATGCAGCTGAGGTTCCTGTTTTAAATGAAAAAGGAAAGGAAAAACTAAGATATTTGCTTGTCTCAGCCAAAGTACAATGAGAAATAAGGTCTATATTATTATTTCCATACAATAATGGAAGTGACTTTCATCATCACTGGTGGATAAATCATGTGCTGAATTATGGGTATTAGAAAAAATTTTATTCTGCAAATAGTAGCAGCAATATTAAAAAAATAGATTTCATGTACACATTCATTCTTCAAAGAGAGCACTTTGTTCATTAAATTCTGCGTTTCTTTGTTGTGTTTTCAGTACCTTGTGTACTATAAATTATTTGTACCAGCCATTGAGATACATATATACATATATGCATATATAGTTTTCCTATGTAATAAAAATCATTTTTTATTTTCTACATAGATCCTTAAGATAGTATATAGATAATATTCTAGGATTTATTTTTGGAAAATATGAAGTATTGGAAACTAACAATAACACTATAGTTGTCCTTCATTTGTGGATGCTAGAATCAAGTAAGGCAAACTGATTAACATTAATGTTATATTTCTTTTTATCTAATAGCGACTGTGCTCTTAGAATGTGACTCCCTTAATGGACTCTAGAATTAACCTACTACCTATTTTCAGACTTTATAATTTTGGTACAAGGATGGAGGGTATGTTTACATATTTTAGAGCAATATAAAATTAAAAGGGAAAAATGTGGATCCTGAAATATGATTTGGAAATAACATACAGTTTATTTTCAGATGGCATGATTTTATTACATGTGTGACATACATAAATGCACATGGTAAAACGATATGGATTGGAGGGAACAACAACAACAACAGCAACAACAAAAGAACTGGGACAGAGAACTGAGGCAGTAGAGTTCTTCCCCCTAAAAAATAATCTTCTGCTTTGAAAATCTTTGAAAAGACTCAGAAGGGGAAACAAGACATGTATGGTAGACTGCAGGAACTTGGGAAGGGCAGGGGGGCTGGAGGGGGAAATGAGTCTGGGTTGAACTGAGAAGTGATGTATGAAATGCACAAAACTTCAATAAAAGATTTAAAAAACTAAAAATAATAAACAATTTAAGAGATGGCCTAGCGGTTGAGAGCGCCGACCACTCTTGCAGAGGACCCGGGTTCGATCTCCAGCACCCACATGGTGGCCGAAAACCGTCTGAAACTCCAATTCCAGGAGAACTCCAGTTCCAGGGGAATCCGAGACCTGCTTCTGACCTCCACGGCATTGCACGACACGGTTGCACAAACCTGCATGCAGACAGTACATTCATACACATACAGAAATAAATAAAATTAATAAAAAAAATAAAAAAAGAAAATAAAGACTAGAATATAGCTACTGAAATATGCTAAAGGTCATGTAAATTAGGCAATTATTTAAAGAATAAGGTTTAAGCATCAGGTGGCACAGGCCTACACTAGAAGTCAAGCTTCCTCACCCTTAGTCATTGGAAATATGAATAATTAATACTTTAGGAGCAGCATACAGATGAATCCTACCTTGAATGGCACAGTCTCTGCTATAATTTTCACAATTATTTGTACTTACTAATTTATGATCACACTCTGGCAGCTATCTAATAGTAACTACTTCAGAAAGATATTGAATATAAAGAACTAAAAAGCCCACTCAAAATTCAATAGAACAGCCCAATCAGCACAGACTTTTTACCTTTAATACATTCTTATATGATTATACAAACATATTTGCATTTATTAAAGTGCAAAATGACAGGAAAATACATTTTGCATGTGGAGAGTTCATTACCACTGTATTATGATGAAAAACTGTATTTCTGAGATGAATACAGACTAAATAAAATTCTCAAATGTGTTTGTGTTCACAAGAATAAGTACTGATATTTTTTAAGTATTGAAAGGCAAATGATTATCCATTTGTAAGGCAAGAGGACTATTGTCATTTTTAACCTCACTTCATCATTAAAATTCTGCAACTAATTAAAATTAAAATTCTGCAACTAATTAAAAAATAACTGGCAAATACAAGTTGGAGTTTAATGACTGGTAATTGGAGTCGACCAGTGAACAAATTTGTGGTCATCAAATTATGATTGTCAATCTGTTCTCATCAGACTGTACTTAGGAACTGATTATTTTCACATCTGTTGACAAATAACCACTTAATCATCATTTGGGCTATTAGTGACCAAGTAATGTATATGTCTGATATAAAGTAAATTTTCAAGGACATATTAAAATTAAAATTTCCAAAGTTGTTATTAGTTTTATTTCATGTTTTAATATACAGCTGCTTTATGTCCTCAAAACAGATTGTAGCCATTCCATCACTATCCTGACCGAGTAGTGCCAATATTATTGTATCGACAAATAACTCTTTAGAACATGTTATTTGATAATGGTAACTTGCTGCCTTGGTTAGTTTCAAAAGATACCCAAATACTATAATATCAATGAATTCAAAAGGATTTTGCAGGCAATTTAAGCTTATTCTGTAGGCTTTAATTTAAATATAGTAGCTTTTTTATTTTGAGAAAATATGGGAGAAAATATAGATAATATATATAAGATATATAATAGATATATTAGTCAGTACGTCAGAGTAAAGAAAGGTATTCATGTTCACATTACTTTCCTCAACAAAAACTTTATCAGTATTAATGATACTAATACTTCAAATTTGAGCAGCACTATACATTTCATAAAATTGTTATTAGTTGATGTAACTTGGTTGCTTTTTGCTCAGGTGTGGAAAATTATTTGGCACAGTTTCAGGTTCTTGCAGATCATTAGACTGATCTGGGCGTGTTGTGGGACAAAGAGTAGAAGAAAGTCTGCCTGGTTAGGTTAGAACGGCTGGTCTGTGTCAAACAGATCAAGAGTCAGTAGAGTCTATGCTAGGGAGTTTAGCTAGCCAGAGGGAAATGTGACATTCGTGAAACCTTCTGAAAAATGATCATACCATGTCATTATTATTATTATTATTATTATTATTATTATTATTATTTATGTGGTAAGTACACTTGAGCAACAAACATGAGGGATGTCCATACCAGCCCAATTACATCAACATCTAGTTTTCTCTACAACCAAGGGTCCCCATGCCCAACTGAAGAAGTTTGCTTACACAAAAAATTAAAATCCAGTCCAGTTTTGCTGTAATCTCACAATTCATTCTGCTTCTTGGCCCTTACAATCTGGCGTTCCCACCTATTCTACAAGAGTCCCTAGGCTTTGGAGAGGAGGGGGAGGGGGAGAGAGAATGAGAAGTAGAAGATCCAGTTTTTTTCTTCTTTCCCCTCTCTTTCCCCCTTTTCCCTCTCTTCCTTTACTGAGGTGACACATAAAATTATTGGGATCATCCATGTTCTGTTTAGGAAGGACTGGTGAGTCATCTAGTAGTCTCCTTTTAATTCTAGTAATAAAAGACAAATAGCAACACATATTAAAATTGTTACAAGCTATTTTATGGGCACAGACACATATGCTTGGAGATATCTTGGTTGGGGCATTATAACTCGTTGACCAAGGGATGCTAATAACTTTCTAATAGGGTAGATAAGAGCCCCTGACATTAGGAGGCAAAAAGGCTACAGTGTCAGTTGTGTACCATATCCTGGCAGAGAGTAAGCCATAGATAAAATTGGGATTTAAAAAATTTTCCTTTCCGGTTGCACATTTATCAGGCTACCACTATTGCAGTACATCTTTCTTGCATGTAAAAGAATAGCAACAAAAGTCTGTTGTGCAGCTTCAGAGACCTTTACTTTCTAGCAGTTTTCTTTCTAGTGGTGCTTTCTAACACCATGCAGGTCAGCTAGCTGTTGATTTGCAGTGCAGGATCTCAACATATTTTTTTCATGCCCTTATCACGCCATATCTTCAATAAAAGGGACTTACTGTCCATTTCATTTTTTTTTTCTTTTTCGTATGTGTATGAATGTACTGTGTGTATGCAGGTTTGCGCACCCCTGTTGGGCAATGCCAAGGAGGTCAGAGGAGGGTGTCGGATTCCCTTGGAACTGGAGTTAAAGACGGTTCTCAGCCGCCATGGGGATGCTGGGGATCGAACCCGGCTCCTCTGCAAGAGCAGTTGGTGCTCTTATCCGCTAGGCCATCTCTCCAGCCCCTGTCCATTTCTTATGTGCACCTGAAATTATAGCCAAATACCCATTGTTTTGGAGGCTTTTAGATCCTCTTTGACCAACAGCTCCTGGCAGGGCAGCACAGAACAGATACTGAAGCCTTTATCCACCAATGCTTTTTATTTGAGTGTAAGGCAAAATTACATCCTGGAGGGAGGAGGTGTATTCCTTCCCCCCCTCTGTTTTTGTAAATTGTCACTGTACTATAAGCAGACTTTTTGTGTTTCCCAGACCCCTAAATTGTGATTTATAAGTATATTGAAGGGAGCAGGTGTATCACATACCTATAAACAAGAACCCAGCTGAAAGGGTTTACCATGCCCCTTCTGACTGTCTCCGTCTGTACTGCATACTGCTAGTTCAAGGAGGCAGAACCCATATTTTCCTGAGCCAAATTGTCTCCTTATCACTTGTATAATACAAGGAAACATGAAAAACCTTTGTGTCCCTTTCATCTAATGTCTGTGACTGGGACATCAGTACAAGTCAGGTGTGGGTTGAAATTTAATAACAATTCTGTATCAGTAATTAGCTTAAGCATACTCCTATTTTCTAATTACGGAGATAGCCATATTCATTATAATCTCATACAGGGGGGTTATTAGTTGATACTGTGTGACCAAATAACATGTCTTGAGAGATTTGCCCCTAGTTATTATAATGTATGATATGTTCAACAATTATACCCATAGATATAGATGGAACAGTTATTTTGAATATACTACTGTAAGGTATAAACTTTGAAATGTCCTTGCAAGTCTTGGGGTAGGATCTATACGACCAAATCTCTCCACATGTTCAAGATATTTTACATGGATTGAGGGATAATCCTGTCTGTTCATTCTAAAGGTGTTTTACTTAGTGGTCAAATGTCTTACATACACATAGAGAAGATTTGTGTGCATTTAATCTAATAGCTGTAGCTGGGACTCCAGTACAACTCAGGGGTGGGAAATGTCGTATATATAAAACATAGGTAAATTTGGAAGTGTGTAGCTACTGGGGGAAAAATAATCATTACTTTGAGGATCAAGAACTCTATTGTGGTTTATCAATCTTAGTATAGATGGCCATTTATTTGTCAGAGAGCAGGTTACCAAAAAGTTTGCCTCAAATTCCAAAGGGTGTAACAAATAAGTAGGGCAAGGGCATATGTGGTTCTTAGTGCATTGAAATGATATATCTTGGTGATTCCAGTGTTTGTTATATCATATTTTTGAGTTGATATGTTTCTATGTCTATATTTTGTCCAGTTGACCTATCTAATGGACAGGGTGGAGTATTAAAGTCCCCTGCTACTAATGTGCTAGAGTCAATCTGTGCCTTAAAGTCCTACAGAATTGTGTTTATAAAATGTGGTGCAGCTGATTTTGGTGTGTATAAAATTAAGGATTATGATATCATCTTGGTTAATCGTTCCTTTGATAATAATGCAATGGGCTTCTTTATCATGGTGGGTTTCTTGCAGACAATGAAAATGGGTTTTGTTTCTTCATCCATTCTACCAGTCTATGTCTCTTGATTGGAGAATTCAGTGCATTAATATTTAGAGTTAATGATGAGAGAATTATATTAGTTTGAGTCATTTTGATTTCTGGATAATTTTTCCTATATTTATATTTTCTTTTTTTATTACTTCTTTATTTTTTTTTCATTTTTCAACAATAAGCAATAATTTATGAGTGCAAGCATCCTTCATGTAAAACCAATTTGCAAGCAGTTGTGCCCAAACCCACACAGCCCATGGGTCCCACCATCCAGTTGTGGGGCCTTGTATGTTCAATCAAGTTGATCAGATGAGTGTCCCGACTATATTGCTGTAGTTTCGTCATTCACCCCAATCGCAGCCCTTACATTCTATCATGACCCCTCTTCTGCAGATTGTTCCCTAGGCTTAGAAAAGGGACACAGGTGGACAAGAAGCAAAACAGTCTACTTTCTCTTGAGCTGTTGTCTTGGACTCTGGTCAATTCTGGCTGTTTCCTTTCATGGGCTGACAGTTTGTCCAGGAATAACCTTTCAATGAAGCATAAGCAATTAGATATATAGGTATTTAAACAGTACTAATTATTATGGTAGGTTACTTTGGTATAGACACAGATGTTTGGATGGTATGCTAATCCATGAATTACGTTTTTTCTGTAAAAGATGACAAGGTCTTACTGTGGCTTATAACATCTCCTAACCACTAGAGGATGTAAGCTTGTGGCATCAGCCATAAGTTATTCCTCCAAGGAGAGAGCTAATAGCCAATTAGATTTGGGATATGCAGGCATATGGCTACTACTGCTGCACAGTATTTCCAGGCAGGTGAGGTGTAGCTGGTGCTGATGGAGGAGTCTTGTTTGACTAAAGGAGACCTATATTTGCTTTATTGGTTTAGCGGCCTTTGGTAACACTCTCTGGTATTCCAGAGACCAACTGTACACTTGCAAGTGTGGTCTCAATGCATCTTTCTCGTGCTTACATCAGTTCTTTGACAGTAGGGCCTTATCGCCTCTCTTCTTGCCAGTTTATAGGCAAGAAGCCTTTACCTTTTGTGGGGGCTTGGATCCCCTGGCCAACATCTCCTTGGTAGATATTTTCATACTATTAGTATCACATATTTTCTGGTGCTGGTTGATTATAGTCATCCTTACCCTGGACTGTTTATATTGCTTCCAATATTCTCTAAAGGGATGGCTTTTCTGGACAGGAATTCTTCCAACTTATTTATGTCATGGAACATTTTCCTCTCTCCTTCAAATATAATAGATATTTTGCTGGATATAGTATTCTGGGTTGACATCTATAGTCCTTTAGAAATGGGAATACTTTAGACCAAGCTCTTCTGGCTTTCTTTGTTTGCACTGAAAAATCAGCTGTAATTATAATAGTTTTTCCCTTATAAGTAAATTTTTTGTCTTTTGCTGCCCTCAGTATCCTCTCTTTGCTTTGAATATATAGTGTCTTGACTATGATATGGTGTAGGGAATTTATTTGCTGGCTCTGTCTATTTTGGTGTTCTATGTATGCTTCTTGTATTAATACAGGTAGCTCTTTAAGTTGGGAAAGTTTTCCTCCAACATTCTGTTGAAATTCTGAGCAGTACCACTATCCTGTGAATTTTCTTCCTTTTCTATCACAGTGATTCACAAATTTGGTCTTTTCATAGTGTCCCAGAGTTCCTGGTTATTCCATTCTTGTGTTTTCTTTTTAAACTTTTCATAATCTTTACTTGATCAATTCAGTTCTTCCATATTGTCTTCTAACCCTGATATTTTATTTTCTACTTCATCCATTCTGTTATTAAGAGTTTCTCCCATAATTTCCAAGTGGATTGCAGATTTTTGCATTTCTTTTTTCATTTCAACTTGACTTTTCTTCAATGTTTATATATCTTTTGTAATTTCTTTACACAGTTTATCATTGTCCTATTTAATTTGTCCCTATCTTCTTTTAAGTCCCTGACTTCTTTATGTGCTCTTTAAATTCCTTCCACTCCTTAACTTCTTTCATCATGTTTATTATGGTTCTTTTAAGATCTTTATCCTGAGTTATTTCTAAGGAGTCTTGACTATAGGATTTTTTAATAGGGTTACTAGTATTTGTCGGGGGTTCATTAGGGGTTTTTATGTTATTATTTTTCTTTGACCTTCAGGCATTTAGGTAGCTTTTGTTGGGTTTGATTCTAATGTGAAGCTTAGCTGTTTCTTTATTGAGGTAAGAATGATCTTGGTTGTATTTTTCAGTTGTTTTTGTTGACTTCTTAACTGTTTTACAGGTGTGGATAAGCTAAAAATTCTGACCTCTATATTAACACAGTACAGAGTAGCACCTCTCATCCAACCAGTAAATAGCTCACCCAAAGGCCAAAGCCTTGCATCATCCAAGCCACATGAGAGCTCCAGGCCTGCAGAATAAGCACCCTAAGAGCCTCAGGTACTCCTGGTCTTGTGCCCTGGAAGGTCGCTATGTAGTCCCAGTCCCCCAGGCCAAGGGGAGAGCCCCAAACCCACTCAGTGAGATGTTCTCAGAGAACTCCCTTACCAACCGTGGTCTACCCACCAGTTCCTCAGAGTCAACCATCAAGGTCTGTACATCGGTCCAGTGGGAGGGAGGCTCAGTCAACACTGGAATTATCTCTGCAGTCACTAAGGATCCAGGTGCCCTCAGACCAACTCTGATGCTTCCTAACTGTCATGGGGTCCCCAAAGTCCCCTTCCCTTAGCCTTGTTTTAGCTGCTAACTTGCTCTCTCAGAGCCAAAGTCTTTACAGTGTCTTAACACTAGTGCATATGTATACCTGGGAGCTGCATGTCAAAGAACACAATGCCAGACAGAAGACACCTCCTTTTGAGTGGTTGATGATAGTGATTCAAGTGATTGCCAAAATAGCACCGACAATAGCCAGAGCTTTTGGTTATCTCTCAGAACTAAAAGATATGACCCTACTGCTAATGGCAGAACATGCTTTGGATACAGGACTTGGAACGATGGAGCAGGAACTGACCTGGAAGCCCTCTACCTAAGTCTAGCTCTCAGCACTAGATAATATGCACAATGCTAAGAGAGAAGATCAATCAGTGGTCCAACCCAACCCTAAAGCCTAATGCCCATAATGATCATCACAGCAAACTACCTCTTTTGGTGCAATAGTGGCACTGTGATCAGGGGAGTAATTAACAGCTGTCTAATTAGACTTAAAACTTAAAGCATGTTTAGGAAATATCGTTTTCTTGACTGCTGTTAAGTTTGTCATATGAACTCACATCAATAATGACAGTATGCTGAAGTCCCATGCACCCTCAAGCTAAACAAAATCAGCAATGGCATGATAAAGTTAGTAAGAAACACCAACACAACCTAAGGAAATTCTGGCAACAATGGCTGCTGGGAGAGGAAGGATCCCTTTCAATGATGGGACTCTTGTTAGGTTAACCAAGCTCCAGTGGATGGACTCACAGTGAAGGACATTTGGAGACACATAGTAGAGTCATTGTGACACACACACAACACGCACACACACACACACCACACACACACGTGTGTGTGGTGTGTGTGTGGTGTGTGTGTGTGTGTGTGTGTGTGTGTAGCATTATATCTATCTATTTTCATTTGTATATTTCCAAGAATGAGGGTGTTTTTCTGAATCTATCTGCTGTAATCTTTGACAAGCTTTCTCTCCATATCTCTCTGTATTTGGAGTGGCAACATTGGCCTGGTAAGAAAGTAGAAGTAGCATTTCCTTATGGCAGGTTTCTGAAAATCATTAATCATCAGAAAATGCAATCAGCCTATAGCTAAATCATCGACCTAGACATCACTAATGATGAATTCTTGAATTTTTAATGCCCCAATATTTTGTGAACATCTGTATAACCAGTAAGCTGTTACTCATCAATCTTCTCTGATCTTTAACCTCTTGGCTTAAAATAGAAGAAACTAATTATTCATTCATTGCAAAAGCCATATCAATTTAGATCTGTGATCACTCTCAATAGGGTCTAGACATATCAACCATTTGCAACCATTCATATCCAGTATCACTAATAATGTCACTAAATGAGTTTTTCATTAAACCTCTTTTATGTAATACCTACTATACAGTAAGAATTCTGTTAAGTACTAGAGATTTGTAATGAACAAGAAAAATAAGAGTTGGCTATCATGTGGGCCCATACCATCTAGTTGAGAAAATAGTAAATAATAGAATTTTCAATGCTCAGGCAGAATAAATGCTCTGTTAGACTACTCTGTGTAATGATGGAGAATGAATACTTAACCCAGTTTAGGAGGATAAGATTTGACTTCCAGGAATCAGTTTTCTAATCTGAGGTATGAATTATGCCTGATGTAATAGGAAAAATGCAATGATTTGAAGGAATTGATTAGATACTCCATGCAGTTAAGTGATCAGTCATGTATTTGGTTAGTAGACATTAGTCACAGAAGTTATTTAATACATTTAAAGAAGTTATGCAAAGGAAGTCCTATGACTCAAGGAAACAAAAAATGGAGTGTGACAAAAGACTTGGGTTCAAAGTTAAGATTATTTACATACCTATATGTAGATTTGTATCTACATGCATCTTGCAAATTCTGTTGTATATAATATTTTTTCATGTTACTGAGTTGAAGGCATATATCCCTCTGAGTCTACATCTCTAATATAAGTAGGATAATACAAATATTACTCATAGTGATTTTTAAAGATTTTTATTGAGCTTTTGTATATTCCACACAACAGTTCTCAACCAAGTCCAGACCCCTCTCCTATCCATGCCCCACCAACCACCCACAGGACCACATGTACTCTGCCACACATGCCAAGTCACATTCAGTCAAGCATCTACACCCAGATATCCTCCAGCACAAATTCATCCATTGGAGTCCATTCTGCTCATCCAAAGATAAGAAGGAAGACAAACTATCCCTCACCCAACAGTAATCAGTCTTCAATGTTTCATAGTCTGAGGCCAGCCCATCACACTTTTCTCTCGCTCCACTCTGGGTCACCATCTGAAAGAGCAGAAATGGGTCCCGTGGCCAGTGCCACCATTGCTCTAAGTTCACATGTGCAAGCTTCCAGTGGCCTGAAAGCCTCTGCTTCCCCGCCTTCATGAAGCAGACCTGGCTCTTAAAATCTTTCCACCTCCTCTTCTGCAGTGGTCCCTAAGCTACGGGTCAGTGAAGTATAATACAGGAGTCTTATCCAGGGTCACACACACTGCAATCTCTTATTCTTTAAAACTTGATCTTTTGTGGCCTTCCGTGTTTATCATACTCTGTTGTATAAGGAAGCTTCACTGGTGAGAGAAGAGGAATGCACTACTTTTCTCTCTACCGCTTGTTCTGTCATGCTGTACTAACCATAAGGAGGACAGAGATTCAACTAAAGATCTGCCACCTGGGACTGGGCATTTCTCAGACATTGTTGCAATAACCTCCATCTATTGTAAAAAGAAGCTTGTTTGATGAGTGGTTTATAGCATGTTTGTCTGTAAATATAATGATCCATATTTAGCATACAAATTTCACTTGCCTAGAGATATGACAGAGATAGGTTTTCTCTAGGATCTATGTGCTCTCCTGCCAAGTGTATTTGGTTGTGTTTACAATGCCACCCATGAAGTAACTCCCCTGATCTGCCATCTTGCTCTTTCAGAGCCAAAGTCTTCACAGTGTCTTAAACTCTATTTCCTTTTGATCATCTACCATCTCTGGATCTTGCAATTTTTCCTCCTCCTCTTCTCCCATGATCTCCGAGCCTTGGGAGACAGATATTTGATACAGGTCTCCTGTACATGAGTATGAACTCTGCAGAATTTTGTTGTCTGAACATTGGCCAGATGAGGATTTCTGTGTTAATCAGATCTTCTGGTGGGAATTGAGTGATGCATTAGTCTATGGGCATAACAATAGGCCAGTTGTGAATCTAATGAACTTCAACAATTGGCCTGGCAAGATTCATCCCCTTCTCCAATAGTGGTATGAACATTTGGGAGTAACCAACCACTTTTTCATTGGATTTATTCTCTGCTTCACAGGATGAAGTACATATCTATTATTGAGATCAGGCTTGGAAATCTGAGGTTTGACATGTCACAGGACATAGGGGAGACCCAATACTAGTTTTCTACTAGTATTTTTAGTATTAAACTGACTTCTAATGACTTTTTGTTATATCCATATAAACACAAGTACACATACAGACAAACAGATAGATGATAGATATATAGATGATAGATAATAAATAAATATATAGATAGATGGACAGATTGATTGATAGATAAGCTTAAATGTACCTAGTTAGCTATTAATTGGCTACACAATCAATGTAGTTGGAACTATGCTTGTGCTTATGACAGAGGTTTTATAAGAGAAGTTCAGAAAGTACCATTCTCCAAAACATGACAGTGATTAAGACAGATAAATGTTACATGGATGTGACTAACCATGCAGAAGTTCTCTTCTATTATAAATGTTATTTTAATTTCAGAAACTATTCCCCCATCTCATCAAAAGGAAAATATATAATGGCCATTATATGTGGTGTCCCCTCTAGTAAAACTTAGGTAATAGATCTGTTTTCATGCAGAGTTCTACAAAATTAAGACTGGATTGAAGTTTTGGTGAATTAAACTGGATTGGTGGCTTTTCAGCCCTGTCCAAGAGAACAAGTATATATTTCACAGATACTGTTACCTGCAAAATGGGTGTTTTATAGTAGGATAGAGGCAATTTTCTATCTCCTCCTTTTCTATCTTCTACTTTACCCACATAATATTTTTCAAATCTTTCATTCACTAAAAAGCTTCCTGTGGATTTATACAACTAATCCCACAAACAGTATACCATGGACAGCAAGGATTATGAGGAGGGCCTTGCTTTCTCCTTTATCTCTTTTTCAAATGCATCTGTTAAATATCTGTTCATTTTAAGTAGTAGGCAAGATCAAGAGAAATGATTTCCATAATCCTTCTCTGTACCAGCTTATTGTATGGGTAAGTAACTGAGTAGCCAGCACTACACTTGCAAACTTATGACATAGATTACTATACCAATTTCCTTTTCATTCTCATTTTCCATGTTGCCTGTTTTTCTATGTAGTAGTTGAAATTACTTTCTACCAGTTAAAAACAAAACTAAGAGCTTTCTTTTTATACGTTTCCCTTTTGTGTGTTCACTTATGTTCTTCCTTGCACAATTCTACATTTTCTCCTAGAAGTTGCTGTGCAATCAACTCTATAATATATCCAATAAATCAATGAGTATATATTATAAAGAATAAATTTTTTTGATAAAAAAGTCACAAAAGATATTCCTTCCTGCCTCTATCAACCCAATTTTTTATAATGTCTTTGTGGGCTCTGTCATTTCTCTTTCTTTGTGAGAGGTATTTTCTTCTCTCATTTAAATATTTTTATTTATTATTTTAATCTATATGAGTGTATTGATGGAATGTATGTAAGTGCAGCCATGTTTTGCCATGTGCATGGAGGACAGAAGAGGATATCAGATCCCCTTCAACTGCAGTTATGGAGGCTTGTTACCTGCCATATTTGCTGTTGGGAAATGAACCCGGGTCCTCTGCCAGAGAAGGCAGTGCTCTTAACCACTGAGCCATCTCTCCAGCTCAATGTGAGAAGAATTTTCACATCAAAATCAAAAACTCTTTATCAGCTATATTATTTTCTAAAGCAAAATACATTCTATTTTAAATATCAAGGACATAGAATTACATGCAGAGGATCTTTTTATGTACAATAATCACCAAATTGTACCTTTTTATTTTTTAATGTTTGAGTTGTATAAATTTGGGATTACAGCCAGTCAAAAATTATTAAGTAGTCCAATTCTGGGTACTTACTTTCTCCAAATTAGATGTACTCACACACACACACACACACACACACACACACACACCACACACACACAGGAACACACACCACACACACACACACACACACACAGGAACACACACAAGCATATTGTTTAGAATATTTACTATTGCACCATTATATTTAGATATGTATTCCTTTGTATTTTAAACACACACACACACACACACACACACACGGGGAGAGAGAGAGAGAGAGAGAGAGAAAGAGAGAGAGATTAAGTATAATTTGGAGAGATTTTTGAAAATAGAAGTTTAATGGTCATCCTAAAATGACAATAAAGTAACAATAAACTGTACCATCTCTCATTTCAAAATTAAATATTATATAAGCATTAAGCCTTTGGTAAAAATTTTGAGCAGGAAGAAGCCTTTGGGTCTGTGACTAACATTCAGTCATGGAAAAGATTGAGATAGTTATCTCTTCTTTATAAACTGTATTTTAACTTCTGTGTGAGCAGTAGCTTCTTAATGCTTTTAAGCATGAGGTCTCCTGGTTCATGAATTCTTATTTTATATATCTTAAATATTTTTTCTACTGGACCTCACTGTAGCTGTGACAAATTTCACGAAGAACTGAAATAATATAAAGAAAATGAGACACTGCATTAAGGAATTTTGGGTAGAAGATAACTGTGATTTGCTACATACTACCTGAGTTCTACAACAAAAGGCCTTTGTTCAGACATGCACTGTAGCTTTTGTCTATAAAAGCAATAAAACTTGCTCAACCTTAGAAGTAAAGGAATTTAAAGAGCTAACACTCAGAGTTCTTAGCTAGTTTCAATTCTCCAGGCTTATTATTCTATAGGGCAAATAGTTGCACATCATTGAGAGATTAATGATACAAAATGGAAAGTTAAACTCATTGAAAGTCTATTATATTATTCTCAATATAACACAGTGCCCTGCAGGTTTCAAGGCTAGACTTAACACAAAATTACAGTAAATTCTGACTTTACTCTCAATCTTCTTTAGATTGCAGGCTGCATCTAAATGAACTTAAAGTCAATTACAACCTATATTTAATTCATTTTTTCCTATATATGATTCACCTTTACCTGATGTATCTTTGGCTAATATTTTGACTTTAAAGCAGAACTCAACATTCAGTCAGACTGCTTTGATGGACAAAGGAAGCACTTGCTTCATGAATGCTTCTTATTTTGATGCAGTTCAATTGGCTATAATTCTGGAATGTAAAAGCTAATGTCACCTTGCTCTTTCAAGAGCCTTTGGCTTTGAGCTGTGGATCAAATAAAAGCATTCCATTTGTTCAAGGACCATTTCACGGGAACTAGTGTATTCTGGTATGTTGGTTAAAACAAATGGTCTGTATATATCAATAGGAGTCCTCTTGTTCATGAAATCTTGCTGCCTCTAGCTTGGTATTAAAGATTTCTCTTTCACTCAGAAAAAGATGCAAGACATGTATGGCAGAGTGCAAGAACTCAGGTGAGATGGGGAGCATGGAAAGGGAAGCAACTCTAAATTAGATTGAGAAATGATATATGGAAATAGTTTAATAACAATAATAAATAAAAATAAAGATTTCACTTTCAAGATCAGATGCTATAATATCTGTAAACTTAGAGAATTTAGGCATAATTAAGTACCTAGGCTCTGCATCTATCCTGCCTGCCCAGACTCACATATCTTTTTTTATTTCTTACAGTTTCTATATGTAGGATGTATAATTTAATGTCAACATGATTTGGTTTCTCTATTTGAAAAGATAAAGTACTAGCAGTAAATACTACACATGGACTTTCTGAGGGTTAAATCATATATAAAACATATTCATAAGAGAAATATATTAAAATTGCTAATTGTTCCTATACAGCTAGTTATTTTATTTTATTTTATTTTATTTTAGTGCTAGAACATTTTGGTAGGAGCAAAAGAATAGTCAGGAGACTCCAAAACATTCAAGGAGCCGAAAGGATGTAAAATAATAAATCAATATGACTGATAATACTAATATAGCCATAGGAAAGACAACGAATTTTGGTGCAGTTCATTAATTCTAGTCCAAAATGAGATAACTAGTGAATTCTACTGTACTTTGTAACACATACTGAGACTCTTTCTCAAAGAGGAAAAAAAGAAAAATGAAAAAATACTTGATAGGAAATGGGAAATCTTGATGCATTTAGGCAGAGGAATGAGTGAATAGCATTCTCATTTTTAAATGATTGCTTTGTATGCAATATGCTAAAAGTCCTGAGAGCTACAGACTATTTAAGAGGCTGTGGAAAGGAGGATGTTCTGTGCTAATATACTGGCAATGAGTTGGAGATAAGTAGAACAAAGACAGTTATTGAGGAAGTAGAAGTATGAGTATCTGTTGATTCAATGGGTATAAGAGGAAGATCAAAATAATTCTTGCAGATTTTACTAATGAATTGATTATGAAACACCTGCAGCATGGAGAAGAGAGGAGTCATAGATTAGACTCAAATATTCTTTCCACACCCCAGTATAGGGAAACGAAATGAAGAGAATGTTGTGGAGGGTTGGGTAATTCAAGCAATACATTTTGGTTTTGGTATTCATGGGATAAAGTGTGTATAGAGATATGTAACCTAAAACATGTTTCTGAATAGTAACTCTGAAGCCCAGAAAAGAAGCATGGTATAGCGTATTTCTTAATAACAGATTTTGTCTACTAGACCCACATTTATTACCCTGAATAAAAACAAATTCCAAATGTTCAAGACTTCAATGTGGAACCTGAAACTCTGAAACTGTTAGAAGAAAACATGGGCAGTACCCCACAATGTATACGTGCTGGCAAACGCCTTTTTTTTTTTTTTTTTTTTTTTGGGTCTTTTTGAGAAAGGGTCTCCCTGTAGCCCCACCTGTCCTGGAATTCGCTCTGTAGACCAGGCTGGCCTTGAACTCACAAAGATACGCCTGCCTCTGCCTCCCAAGTGCTAGGACTAAGGGCGTGTGCCACCACGCCTGGTGACCCTGTCTCGAAAAGACCAAAAAAAAAAAAAAAATGGAATGAAGGGCAAACGCTTTTTAAATAAAACTCCATTTGCCCAGAAATTAAGGCTAGTGATTAACAAATGGGACCTCATAAACCTAAAAGATTCCGTAGAGCAAATGTTATAATCAATCTAATGAAGAGGAAGTCCACGGTGTAGGAGACAGTCTTTGTCAGTTGTACATCCAAGAGAGGATTAATATCCACAATACATGAAGAACTCAAAAGCAGAGAATCAAGAAAACAACACACTTAAAAAAAAATAGCCCACACGTTTGTACAGGGAGGTCTCAAAAGACAAAATTAAGTTGCTAATAATTATATTTAGAAGCATACAACATATTTTGCTATTAGGGAAATGCAAACTAAAACTATTTTTTTCCAACAGTGAACCTAAGGAATATGGGTGAGGGACTGCTTATAGGAACAAAAATGGCCCACGGCCAAGTGCATCACCAAAGCCCTACACAGCAAGGTGGATGATTCAAGAAAGCAGTAAACCTGGAAGTACTGCACAACCTGCAGGCAGTTTAATGGGTTGGACAGAATCCTTTCCAGGTAGCTCAGTTGGTTGGAGCCTCTTCCAAGCAGTTCAGGTAGCTTCTGCTTCCTTCAGGTAGCTCAGTGGGTCTCAGATGTTCTCTCAGCTATCCTTAGGGTTTATATATGTATGCTTGGAGTCTAAGAGGGAATATTTTAACTTCAAAAATTGCCATACAAAAGATTCACCTGGAACTGTTATTGGAATTCAGCATTTTTTGGGTCTTTATTTATTGATGTTTTGTGTATTTCAGACATCATTTTTCAGTTCAATTTAGGCATATTCCTCTTTTGCTCCCCCAACCCAACCCCAGATCATGCATTCTGCTGTAAATGTCCTACATCTTTCTCTCAGTCCTTTTTTTTAATGTTTAGGAATTCACATTTTCCTCCTTTAATTTTATGTTACTCTAAAATATGAATACATACCTTCCACACATACACAGTAATTACAGAGTCTGAAAATAAGTGGTGGTTCGAATCTAGAGCCCATTAAGAGATTTATACTATAACAACATAGTTGCTTTCAGATAAAGAGAACTATAACAATAATGTTGTTCAGCTTGCCTTTCAACTGGGGATTTGGTGTTAGCATCCACAAATGAGGGAGTCCATTCGCCTCTTGTTTTTCTGTGACTGTGTTACTTCACTTAGTGTAATGGCTTCGAGTTCCATCCATTTACCTGCAAAGTTCATTATGTCATCTTTCTTTATCACTGAATAGTACTCCATTGTGTAGATGTATCACATTTTTGTCAGGCACTCCTCTGTTGGGGGCATTTGGGTTAGTTCCAGTTCTTTACTATTGTGAAGAGAGCTACAATAAACATGGATGTGCATTTATCTTGGTGGTATGATGAGTCTCGTGGGTGTATAGGCAGGAGAGGTATGACTGGGTTAGGTGGTAGGCTCATTTTGAGTCTTTTAAGTGTTCTCCACACTGCTTTTCATAATGGTTGTACAAGTTTACATTCCCAGCAGCAGTGGATGAGTATTCCCCTTTCCCCTCAACCTCTCCAATATTTGGTAACTTTGTTTTCTTGATCTTAGCCAGCCATATCAGAGTGAGATGATATCTGATAATGGGTTTAATTTGCATTCCCTACATTATTCCATGCATTCTATTAGACCACAGTGCAATAATGCTCAATATGAACACCAATAAGCCCTACTTGCTACAAGAACACATGAAGACTAAACAACACAATGCTAAATAATGCATGGGTCAGGGAAGAAATAAAGAGTGAAGTAAAAGTATTCATAGAACTGAACAAAAAGACAACATAACACAAAACGAAGTGTGGGGTACTTTAAAAACAGTCTTGAGAGGAAAATTATAGCCCTAAGTGCCTACATAAAAAAAAAAAACAGAAAAGGAACAAATAAACGACCTAACACTGCAGCTAAAAACACTTGAGAGGCAAAAACAAATGAAGCCTAAACCCAGCAGACAGGAAGAAATAACAAAAATCAGAGCAGAAGTCAATTAAATAGAAACAACAACAAAGGAAAAACAATACATAGCATCAACGAATCCAAAAGCTGGTTCTTTGAAAAGATAAACAAAATAGACAGATATCTAGCCCAGTTAACCAAAAGAAAAAAGAGCAACTCCAAATCAATAGTATTCATGATGAAAGGGGAAACATCACAACAGACAAAGAAAAGATCCAGACAATCATACAAGATTACTTCCAAAAGCTATACTCCAATAATTTGAAAACCTAAGAGAAATGGATGAATATCTGAAATCCTGGGAACCAATAAAGCTTAACCAAGAAGAGATCGACAGTTTAAACTGATCCACAATATTTGAGGAAATTGAAGATATAATAAAAAACCTCCCAATTAAAAAATGCTCTGGCCCAGATGATTTCACAACAGAATTCTATAAAACATTTAAAGAGTTCCTACAACCATTACTACTCAAACTGTTCAGAAGGATACAAACAGAGGGAATTCTCCCAAATTTCTTCTATGAAGCCAACATCACTCTAATACCAAAATCATGCAAAAATACAAGCCAAAAAGAAAGCTATAGATCCATCACATTAATGAATATGGTTGAAAAAATGCTCAACAAAATACTTGCAAATCACATACAGACTCACATCAAAAATATCATCCATCATGATCAAGTTATATTCATAACAGATACACAGGGATGGTTCAGCATATGTAAAGCAATAAATATCATAAAACACATAAATGGTCTGAAAGGAAAAAGGAAAATGGTCATCCCAATGATGCGAAAAAAGCCTTTGACAAGATCCAGCATCCTTTCATGTTTAATGTTCTAGAGGGAATTGTACTGAAGGGAACATTCCTCAACAAGATCAAAGCCATATATAGCAAACCCACTGCCAGCATCATCCTAAACGGAGAAAAAATGGAACCATTTCCCTTAAAGGCAGGAATCCAGCCTTTAAGGGAAATGCTCCTTATCACCATACCTCTTCAACATCACCCATTTGTGCCCCTTTCCCAAAGCCTAGGGAACAAACTGCGGAAGAGGAGGCATGGTAGATTGTAAGGGCTGTGGAGAGATAGGGGTGAATCATGAGACTATAGGAATATAGTCTGGACACCTGATTGATCAACATGCCTGTGCATACAAGCTTCTCCAACTGGACTATGGGAACCTTGGGTTGTTCAAAATTTGGACATAGATACTTGCAAAATGAACCAATTACTTAATTGTATGACATACTGAGTAACATCATTGTTATCTGCAAACAACTGTGTCATTGTATTATAGAATCCCTTAAAAAAATGCTTGCTAGGGCAATAAGACAAGAGAAGGAAATTAAAGAGTACTAACGGGAAAAGAGGACGTTAAGCTATCCCTTTTTGTAGATTATTTGATAGTTTACCTAAGGGATGCTAAAAACTCCACCGAAAAAACTGCAGGACAGTTATGGCAGAATGCATGATCTGGGATGGGGTGGGGGTGGGGGGGGAGGGAAAGGGAAATAAGCCTGAACTGAATTGGAAAAAATGTATGAAATGCACAAAGCATCAATAAAAACTAATTTAATTAAAAAAAAAATTACCAAAAGGGAACTTCAGCCTTAGGACCTTTGTGCTTCCTAACTTCCCCTGACTGCAAGGCTTTATTTAAATTGTTTAAAAGGGGCTGGAGAGATGGCCTAGCAGTTCAGAGCACCAACTGCTCTTGCAGAGGACCTGGGTTCGATCCCCAGCACCCACATGGTGGCTAAGAACCATCTTTGACTCCAGTTCCAGGGGAATCCGAGACCCTCTTCTGACTTCCATGGCATTGCACGACACGGGTGCACAAACCTGCATGCAGACAGTACATTCATACACATAAAATTTTAAAAAATTAAAAAAATTAATTGTTTAAAAATACTGAATAGTTAAAAAAAAGAATATCTGTAAAATATCTATCTCCAGTGAACAATGAATAAGAGTACTTACATGCCCACTGTGGTATTTAAAGTAATTCTTAAGGCTGGAGTACTCTTCCCTCTGGTTTTAGCTTAAACCTCAACATCTAGAATCTTGATCCATTTGTGGTACACATCAGACGCTCTGTGGTCTGGGGACAGAACTTGACCTTGCAGAGTTGCAATTGGATGTGTCAGCATGGAAGATGCAGATTCTGCAATCAATGGTGAACACATATCGACCATGGTCGTGAGGCTAATGCACAAAGCCAGAGTGTTCCTTTATTTACTTACAATGAATAGCATGCAATACCTCCTGGGAGACACTAGAAACTTCAGAGAAACGGATAATATAGACAGGCCACTGGAGAATCATGTGATCGTTCTTACCATTGTTTTTCAAGATTTAAAAAAATTGTGTGTGTGCATATGAGTGCAGATGATCTTAGAGGCCAGAAGAGGACATCAGATCCTCATTCTCTAACATATTATTATATTAACAGTTTCATTGAAATGTAGCTTATGTACAAAACACTGCCTATACTTAATGCATACCATTTGGTGACTTTGGATACAGGAATATGCTCAAGATACCATCACCACAATCAAGACAATAGATATACTTGTCATTTCCAAAGGTTTCCTAGTACTCCCATTTGCTGTTACTATTATTTTGTGTTTGTGATTTTGGTAGTTACACTTAGTGTGACATCCATATTGTTTACAACTTTGAAGCCTATAATATGGTTTTATTATAAACATAAGCAGGATGTTGCCTAGGAAATCTCTAGAATTTATTCATCTTGTGTATCTGAAACTCTTTCCTTTTGACTAACTCTTCCCAATTTGCCTTATCCTTCAAGCCCTGACAACCACCCTTCTACTGTCTCTATGAGACTATTTTATATTCCACATATTAATGAGATCATATGCAAATTACATTATTATAGCAAGAGTTCTCTGCCATAGAACGGTTTCCTTAAGCCAGTCACTGGGCTCAGTATTTTACACTCACTGGCTCATTTGGTCCTCACAACAGTNACTACATTTTTGGTTTTGGTTATTCATGGTGATAGAGTGGTATAGGCTATGTAACCTAAAAACATGTTTTCTGAATAGGAACTTGAAGCCCATGAAAACGAAGCATGGTTATAGCGTATTTCTTAATACACAGATTTTGTCTTTACTAGACCCACATTTTTACCCCTGAATAAAACAACAAATTCACCAAAATGTTCAAGATCCATGTGGAACATGAACTCTGAAACTGTTAGAAGAAAACTATAGCAGTACCCCACAATGATACGTGCTGGCAACACGCCTTTTTTTTTTTTTTTTTTTTTTTGGTTCTTTTTGCGAAAGGGTCTCCCTGCTAGCCCCACCTGTCCTGGAATTCGCTCTGTAGACCAGGCTGGCCTTGAACTTCTCACAAAGTACGCCTGCCTTCTGCTCCCAAGTGCTGAGGACTCCTAAGGTGCGGTGTGCAACCAACGCCTGGTGACCCTGTTCGAAAAGACCAAAAAAAAAAAAAAAATGGACCATGAAGGGCAAAAGCTTTTTACATAATAAAAAAAACTCCATTTTGCCCTCCAGACATTAAGGCTAGTGATATTAAATTAACAAATGGGACCTCATAAACCTAAAAGATTCCGTAGAGCAAATGTTATAATCAATCTAATGAAGAGGAAGTCCACGGTGTAGGAGACAGTCTTTGTCAGTTGTACATTAGAGAGGTATTAATAGTCCACATTTTATACCTGAAGATACTCAAAACAGGGAGAAGAGAATCAAGATAAACAACACATTCTAAAAAAAAAATCGCCCACACGTTGTTGTACAGGGAGGGGTGGTCTCAAAGACAAAATTAATTTGATAATAATTATATTTAGAAGCATACAACATATTTTGCTATTAGGGAAATGCAAACTAAATATTTTTTTCCAACATGAACCAAGGAGATATGGGTTGCGGGGACTGCTTTATCGGAAAAAAAATGCCCACGGCCAAGTGCATAACCAAAGCCTCTTACACAGCCAGGTGGATGATTTCAAGAAAGTCAGTAAACCTGAAGTATCTGCACAAAACTGAAGGCAGTTTTTTTTTACGGGGTTGGATAAGAAATTCTTTCCAGGTGCTCAGTTGGTTTTTTGGTAGGCCTCTTCCCAGCCGTTCAGTTAGCTTCGCTTTCCTTCAGGTTTACTCAAGTGGGCTCTCAGGATGTTCTATCAGCTATCCTTAGGGTTTATATATGTATGCTTGGAGTCTAAGAGGGTAATATTTTACACTTCAAAAATGCCATACTAAAAAGATTCTTTACTGGAACTGTTATTGGAATTCAGCATTTTTTTGCGGTCTTTTTTATTGATGTTTTGTGTATTTCAACACTACATTTTTCAGGTTCAATTAGGCATTATTCCTCTTTTGCTCCCCAACACCAACTCAGATTGCATTCTTAGCTCTTGTAAATGTCCACCAGCTTGTTCTCATCCTTGGTGAACTGTTTTAGGAATTCACATTTTCCTCCTGTTAATTTTATGTTACTCTAAAATATGATACATCCCTTCACACATAAACTAGTCATTAACAGATTTGAAAGTAAGTGGTGGGTTGAATCTAGAGCCCCTATAGCATTTATCATCTATATACACAACATAGTTGCTTTCCGATTAAAGAGAAACTATAACAATAATGTTGTTCAGCTTGCCTTTCAACTGGGGGATTGGTTTGTGGTTTCCTTTGTATTTTGTTGTTAGTCATCCACAAATGGAGGGAGTCCATCGCCTCTTTTTTTCTGATGATGTTACCTCACTTAGTGTAATGGCTTCGGTTCCATCCATTACCTGCAAATTCATTTATGTCTATCTTCTTATCCACATTTGAATTTACTCATTGTTGTAGAGCTGTATCACATTTTTGTCAGGCACTCCTCTGTTGGGGGCATTTGGGTTAGTTCCAGTTCTTTACTATTGTGAACGAGAGCTACAATAAACATGGATGTGCATTTACTCGTTGGTTCGGTATGATGAGTCTGTGTGGGTTCTATATGCGCAGGAGACGGCTATGATCTGGTTAGGTGGTGTGTTCATTTTGAGTCTTTAAGTGTTCTAACACGCTTTTTCTCAATGGTTGTACAGTTTACATTCCTTCATCGCAGCAGTGGATGTGTAGTTCCCCTTTACCCTCCAACCTCTCCAATATTTGGTACCTTTGGTTTTCTTGATCTTAGGCCCAGCCATTTCAGATGAGATGAAATCTGATTAATGGGTTTAATTTGCCCTCCCTACATTTATTCCAGCTGCATTCTATCTAGACCACAGTGCAGTAATGCTCAATATGAACACCAAAGCCCTCCACTTGCTACAGAAACCATGAAGGACTAAACAACACTAATGCTAAATAATGAAGGGGTCAGGGAACAAATAGAAAGGTGAAGTCAATTAGTTCTAGAACTGACACCAAAAAGAACACTACACCCAAAACGAACGTGTGGTAGATACTGTAAAAACAGCTTGAGAGGAAAATTTATAGCCCTAAGTGCCTAATAAAAAAAAAAAAAAACAGAAAAGGGAACAAATAAACGACTACACTGCAGCTAAAAAAACTTGAGAGGGCAAAACAACTAATGAAGCCTAAACCCGCAGACAGAAGAAAGTAACAAAAATCAGACAGCAGTAAACAATTAAATAGAAAACAACACAACAAGGAACAAACAATACATAGCATCAACGAATCCAAAGCTGGTTCTTTGAAACAATTAAAAAAACAGAAAGCCGCATTCAGCCCAGTTAACCAAAAAGGAAAAAGCAACTCCAAATCAAAGTATTTCATTGATGAAAGGGACAATCATATACAGAACAGAAAAGATCAAGCCGACAATCATACAAAGATTACTTCCAAAGTATACATATAATTTGAAAAACCTAAAGATAAATGGATGAATATCTGAAATCTGGGAATCAATAAAGCTTAACCAAGAGAGCATGACAGTTATAAACTGATCCACAACTATTTGTGGGAAATTGAGATATAATTGAAAATGTAATAAAACCTCCCATTTAAAAAATCTCCGGCCCAGCATGGATTTACAACAGAATTCTATAAAAACATTTTAAAGAGTTCCTACAACCATTACTACTCAAAAACTGTTCAGAAGGATACAAACAGAGGGAATTCTCCCAACTTTCCTTCTATGAAGCCACACATTCACTCTAATACCAAAACCACAAACAAAAAAAAAAAAAAAATAACAAAGCCAAAAAAAAAAGCTATAAACAACATAATGAAATGTAAAAAATGCTCAACAAAATACTTGCAAAATCACATACAGAAACGATCAGATCAAAAAAATCTCCATCATGATCAATGCTTTATTCTACAGAAATACTACAGGGATGGTTCGCTATGTTTAAAGAATAAATATCATAAAACACAAAATGGACTTGAAAGGAAGAAAAAGGAAATGTCATCCCAATGCGATGCAGAAAATACCTTTGCACAAGATCCAGCCTCCTTTCATGTTTCTGTCTAGAGAGGAATTGATATCTGAATTGGGAACTTCCTCAAGAACAAAGATCCATATATAAGCAAACCCAGCACCACCATCATCCTAAACGGAGAAAAAAAATGGAACCATTTCCCTTAAGGCGGAATCCACGCCTTTTAAGGGAATTCCTCGTATCACCATACCTCTCGAACGATCACCCATTTTGTGCCCTTTTCCAAACGCCTAGGGAACAAACTGCAGAGAAAGGGAGGCCTGTGTGAGAAGATTGTACAGGGCTGGGAGAGATAGGTGGTGAATCATGAGACTTATAGGAATATAGCTCTGGACACTGATTTGATCAACCTGCCTGTGCATACAAGCTTCTCCAACTGGATATGGGAACCGTTGTTCAAAATTTGGATCTAGATACTTGCAAAATGAACCCAATTATTATACTTGTATTGACATACTGAGATAACATCATTGTATCTGCAAACACCTGTGTCATTATATTATAGGAATCCCTTAAAAAATGTTTGCTAGGCACTTAAGACAAGGGAGGGGGGGGAAGGAAATTTAAAGAGTAACTAACGGGAAAGAGGGAGGACGTTAGCTATCCCTTTTTTGATAGATATTTGATTGTTAACCTAAGGGGATGCTAAAAAAACTCCACCGAAAAAAAACCTGCAGGCAGTTATGGCAGAATGCATGACTGGGATGGGGTGGGGTGTGGTGGGGGGGAGGGGGAGGGGAGGAGAAGGAAAAATGAACTAAAAAAAAAAATTGGAAAAAAAAATGTATGAAATGCACAAAAGCATAATAAAAACAAAAACTAATTAAAACAAAAAAAAAAAGAAGTCGTCTATTATGGCGTATTTTGCCTTCACCCCAATCGAGCCCTTACATTCTACCACACCCCCCTCTTCACAGGTTGTTCCTAGTGCTTAGAAAGAGGGCACAGGTGGACGGAGAAGAAAACAAGTCTACTTCCTCTGGGATGTATCATTTTGGACTCTGGATCAGTTCTGGCTGTTTCCTTTTCATCGGTTGACAGTTTGTATCTAGGGGTAACCTTTCAATCCTACTAATGAAGCCAAGCAATTCAGAGATATAAGTATTCAAAAACAGTACTAATTATGATTCGGTAGTTTATTTTGGTATAGACACAGACGATGGATGGTATTTTATCTAATCATGAATTTGTTTTTTTTTCTACTAAACAGATGGCCAAGCGTCTTACTGTGGCTTATAACATCTGCTAATCACTAGAGGATGTAACTCTTGTGGCACTCATCTGTGAGTTATTCCTACCAAGGCAAGAGCTAATAGCTGAATAGATTTGGGATATACAAATAACAATATGGGCTGCCACTGTCTGCCACAGTATTTCCAGGCAGGGTGAGGTGTAGCTGGTGCTGAGGGAGGACTCTTGCTTGATCTCAAGAAGATCAACATTGCTTTATTGGTTCAGTGGCCTTTGGTAACACTCTTGGTATTCTCAGCGGGACACAACTGTACACTTCCAAGTGGGGTGTTCAATGACAACCTTCCCGTTTTAACATCAGGTCTTCACTACAGTGCCATTACCACCTCTCTTTCAGGTTATCCCCGTTACAGGGGCAAGAAAACCTTTAAACTTTTTCGGGGGGTGGGGGCTTGGCGATCCCCTGGCCAACACCTCTGTGCTGGATAGCTTGTCCTGTGTCAACTTGACCAACCTGGGTGTTGGAGGGGAGCCTCACTTGGGGGAATTGATACATTGGATTGGCCCCCTGTGACCACATCTGTGGTGTCATTTGTCCTGATTGTTGGCAGTGACAGTATAAGAAGCATGGCCTTGAGGCTAGGCAGCGAGAAGCCAGTAGAGGCATCAACCAGTGGACAGCATTCCTCCATGCCTGTGCTCAGCTCCTGCCTCCAGGTCCTGCCTGAGTTCCCGCTTGTGTCCCTGATTGATGAACTGTGACCCAGGAATTTGTAAGCTGAATAAACCTTTCCTCCCCAAGTTGGTGTCGGTCAGAGTATTTTGTCCAGCATGAAGATCAAACAGAACAGACATTGGTAACCACGACGAGTGGGATATTGGCTGTGACGACTGACCTTGGTGTTTTGGGGAGGATGTGGAGGGTTTGGACATTTTGGGTGGGACGTCATTGAATGCCTAAAGCATTTTTGTTGCTGTGGAGCTGAGCATTTTGCTGACGGATTTGTGAAGCTGGAGGCCTGGCTTGTGAACGTTTCTCAGTTTCAAAGGAGAGCAGAGATAATCATCAGGACTGTGTAATCTGTGGGTTCTGGTCAGCTGGGGCTGGAGAATCAGCTGTAAGTAACAAGAGACCAGAACCTGAAGTGAAACTTTTGTGGTACTGGGGCAATTGATGCTGGTTAGCTGGGGCTGAAAAATCAGCTGTAAGTAACAAGAGACCAGCATCACTGAGGTGAAATCTTCTGGGGAGAATATCTTCAAGGTCAGCACACAGAAGCTGTGACCCAGAAAGGGCCTGAGCCTCCATCTCGAGCCAGAAGCCGGACTTGGTAACGTGTAAGAGTCTCCTATATGGTTCCGGTGTTGAAATTTGAGGGGGTCACAGAGAGCAGCCGAGGCTTGGCACTGTGAGAGGTCAGGAAAGACCATTGGTGGAAGTGCACCTCGGTTGCTGTGAAGACCCCAGGATTGCAGGGGTCATGGAGAGAAGCTGAGGCTTTGCACCAGGAGAGGTCAGAAGAGACCATTGGTGAAGGTGCTGCCTCAGTTTCAGTAGCGACCCCAGCTTTTTGGAGATGCCGGTACCCTGGGACGACCACCAAGAGCAGCGGTAGGTGTAGAATGGAGTCGGCCTGGGCCTGCGAGATGAGTGTGCCACGGACGGCAGAGTCGGAGAGGGGGAGCTGCCGAGACCCTTTGGAGCCCAGAAGATCGTGAGTGAATCCCAGGTGTCCAGCCTTGAGCTACTTGCTGGACTTAGGTTTTGTTTGAGAGTGCCTGATTCTTCCCTTTGAAATAAGACAGTACTTGTTTTGGATTTTACAGCAGCCCACAGTTAAGAGACTTTTAATAGACTGGACTTTTAAGTGTTTGGACATTTTAAGGACTGTGGGGCTTTTAAGGATGTACTGTCTTAGGTTGTGATTAGTGTTAACATCATACTTTGGGGATAAGAACTGGAAAGGTGGTTTAATTGTGATTTGTTTGTGTGTCAGGTTGACAAGGGGTCAATTGTGCTGGATAGCTTTGGTGTCAACTTGACACACCTGGGTTGAGGGAGCCTCAATTGGGGAATTTGCTCCATTGTATTGGCCTGTGGCTACATCTGTGGTGTATTGTCTTGATTGTTGAGCAGTGACAGTATAAGAAGGCAGGCTGTGCATGAGCCAGAGAACAAGCCAGTAGAGAGCAAACCAGTGGACAGCATTCCTCCATGGCCTGTGCTTCAGCTCCTGCCTCCAGGTTCCTGCCCTGAGTTCCTGCCTTGTGCTCCCTGAGTGATGAACTGTGACCCAGGAGATGTAAGCTGAATAAACCCTTTCCTCCCCAAGTTGGTGTCGGTCAGAGTGTTTTGTCACAGCAATGGAAGACAAACCAGAACAATCTCCTTGGCAGAATAATCCATTGCTGATATCAGAGCTCTCCTGTATCAATCTATTTTGTGTATATGCACAGCTTAAAGAGACTTTAGTATTATATTTGGTTCTGAATAGAGAATATTCCTTTTCTCATTTCCTATATCTATTGGTCAATTAAAGAAAGCAGTTTTACTGGTTTTATAAGAGATTGCCTTTATAACAGTCAGCTCTAATTTACAGTTAGGGAATGACTTCATTACCACCATGTTTTTCTTTGTTCTATGAAAAAGAGGTAAGCACACACCTATACTTTAAGACCTACAGGAAGTTAATGTGTCTATGCTGAGGGAGGAAGAATATGTTTTCCCATGGATGAGCTTTCTGATTGGTTAGCCCATACCAGGTGGATCAATTTCTCCAATACATACATATAGGAAACATTAAATGGACCCACTGTATTATATATTCACATATATATATGCATGTAAATATATGAATATCTAACACTAAAAATCAAAGAGGAGGCTAAAAATTGATAAGGAGTGTTACGAAGAGTTTAGGTGGGAGAAGGAGGAGTGAAAAAATTTGCTAACACCCTGTTTTGTATGAAATTATCAAAAAATGAATTATAAAAGAAATATTTTGACTAAATCTTGGCTGTAAAATAATTAAATTAGTTCTTATGTTGATTTGTAATGGATGTATTCTATCGTACTACTGTCAGTCAAATTCAAGAGTTCTCAAATCTTTTTATGTTTTCTTTCAGGAGTTCTCACAGGATGCCCTGTTTATAGATCACTGGAAATTACTCCAAGTTTCCACATAGTTAACAATTCTGTTAAATTCTTTTAGACAACTATAGAGTGCTCAGTTTTTGCCTTCATGTATGTTCAAAATGTGATTGCTGTTAGAGCTATTAAACTCCATCATTGTTAAAAAAATGAAAAAAAAACAGAGAAAGTTGCAGGAAAGTTATGGCAGAATGCATGATATGGGATGTGGTGGGGTGGGGTGGGGGGAAGGGAAAGGAAAGGGAAATATGCCTGAACTGAATTGGAAAATGATGTATGAAATACACAAAGCATCAATAAAAAAATGAAAAAAAACAAACTCCATCTAGTAATATATCTGCTTTCTTTGGAGAAACAGAAAGAGATGTGATAACTTGTCCCTTCTTTGTAAGAGTTTGGTAATGAGTTTTCCAGTTCAGCACTATGTGATAGTCATTGAAAACCATTTGAAAGTGTTCATGGTCCTTGGATAAATAAACTTCACTGATCAATTTCACTCGTTCTTATATCTGCCATTTCTTCCTTTCCTTTCTTCTTTTCTTTCTTCATTTTCTCTTATTACTTTTTCTCTCACTAATTTTTCTTTCTTTTTTCTCTCCCTTCCTTTCTCTTTCTTTCTTTCTTTCTTTCTTTCTTTCTTTCTTTCTTTCTTTCTTTCTTTCTTTCATTCTTTTTTACTTTCTTTCTTCTCATGGTTCATGTAATCTCTATTAAGCCTCACCCATCCATGGTACAGGGAACTTTATGGAAAATGAAGTGGAAAGATTATAAGAAGCAGATACCTCAGGTTCTAATTTAGTAGAGTATATGTTTTGAAGTATTCTGGTATAATTGTCTGAATCTTTTCATTGTCTATTGTGTTTCCCCTTTCATCACAAATTCTCTTGATTTGACATTTCTTTCTTTTGGTTAACTCAGCTAAAGTTCTGTAAATCCTGTTTATTCTTTAAAAGAAACAACTTTTGGATTCATTGATGTTTGTATTGTTTTCTTTGTTTCTATTTCCTTGATTTCTTCTCTGATTTTCGTTATTTCTTCCTGTCTGTTGGGTTTAGGGTTCATTTGTTGTTGTCAACTCTCAAGTGTTTTTAGTTACAGTGTTAGATCATTTATTTGTTCTCCTTCTGTTTTTGTAATGTAGGCACCAAGGGCTTTAAATTTCCTTCTTATGACTTCTTTTAAAATATCCCATAGGTTTTATTATATTGTGTCATCAATTTTTTTATCATTCCAGGAATGGTTCTATTTTTCTTTATTTCTTCCTTGACCCATTCATTGTTAAGGAGTGTGTTATTTAGTCTCCATGTGTTCTTGAGGATAGGAGGGCTTGTTCTAGTGTTGATATTGAACTTTATTTCATTGTGGTCAAATAGAATACATGAAATTATTTCAATCTTTTTGTATTTGTTGAGGTTTTTCTCTGTGGTCAATTTTGGAGAATGTTCTGTGGGGTGCTGATTAGGAAGTGTATTCTCTGGTGTTTGGGTGGAATATTTGGTAGATGTCTGTGAGGTCCATTTGGTATACTGTATTGTTCAGTTCAGATGTCTTTCTGTTTATTCTTTCTCCATTTGACCTTTCCAAAGGGCTCAGTTAGGTATTGAAGTCCCCTACTATTACTGTGCTGGCATTAATCTGTGCCTTGAGGTCCTGCAAAATTGTGCTTATAAAGTTCAGTGTATGAGATTTTGGTGCATATGTATAGATGATTATGAAATCTTCATGGTTAATTGTTCCTTTAATAAGGCTGTAATGGCCCTTTTTGTCCCTTCTGATTAGTTTTACTTTGAGGTCTATTTTGTGTGATATTAGAATAGCAACTTCTGCTTGCTTTTTGGTACCATTTGCTTGCAATTTTTTTCCCATCCTTTCTCTTTAACTTGGTGACTGTCCTTCAGGGTGAGATGGGTTTATTGTAGACACATATAGATGGATTCTGTTTCCTAATCCAATCTCCCAGTCAATGTATTTTGATTGGGGAGTTTAGACCATTAATATTTAAGGTTATTTTTGAGAGATGTGTGGTATAGATAAGAAAATGGATGCACTCCCATAAACAAAAAGAGGGAAATAAAAACTGATAAAGGGATACAGGGATCCAGCACTATAACATTCCAACATGAAGTTATGCAGAACAGTGGCCATAGCAGCGAAGAGCCTTTTGTTATATTGTTACTCTTAATACTTGTTTTCATTTTCTTACTCTTCTCCACTGTTCACCATAATGTCACTGAATCAAAAGGGTGATGCAACTTCTGTAGTTTATTGACCAAGAAATGTATACGAATGTTCCACATCTGTGCAGCCACTCTCTAGATGATACACTCCTGCTAGGCAAAAAAGCTTTTATTCATAAGGGATAAATTTTTGAAGGAAAGATATCTGTTCAGTGAGTTTGTCTCAAAGTACATTTCTGCATGTGTGGTATAAGATTAAACAAACACATTTAAGTCTATGTGCTCTTACTGCTAATGACACCACTGCGAGTTTTTGACACATCTCAGATCAGTCTGCATGCAGACAGATTTACCAAGATGTGAAAATTACAAATTGCAGCTGACTTTCAAAATAAGTGACAAGAAAACCCCGCAGTAAGCTCTTCCTTCACTCTTGTTTTTTGGCCTCTGCCATTTCTACCGAAGAAAAAATAGAAGAGTAGAGCTGAGTGCTTTTTGTTATTTTGAGTTAAGTGTGTTAAAATGGATTAGGGTGACAGGAGATTAACATGCCAACTCAATCATGAGTGTGTGGATTTCCATTCACCTAAATACCTAAGGATATTATCACAGATTTGTTATACAGTCCAGGGATTATCTCTAGAATTTTCTCATCATTAGATGTTGTTCAAAATTATCCTGTTTTCTTTTGAGAGGCAGTGGGGGATATTTTATTCAAGGTGGGCTATTATAATGAGTCTTTGCACTAGAAGGGAGATATTGGACTTAATGCTGTGGCCCTTTTACTTGGGATAGAATTTAAAAGGTGTTCTAAAAGAGCACTGCATTTATTTTTGCTGTGCTATTAATTTATTTATGCTGAAAGATTTTTCTTTTCATTTTCTTTTTTCAGGCTAGAGATCAAACATTGGGTCTGGTGCATGCTGGGTCAATACTTGAATACTAAATTATACTCTCAGCACCCAGAAGAATATTTTTTAATGATATGTTCCGATTATCAATTGAACTCATAGCTAAGAACAAAATTCTACCAATTATCAAAACAAATAATTGGTACTACCCAAGCAGATTCTAGGGGATTCACTCTGAATGAATGCATTTTGTTATCTACTTTAGAAAATTTATTTATTCATTTTCAGCCAAGAAGGTGGGATGATATATACATTTGTGAAGATCTTCCAAAAGTGTTCTTCCTACATATTTAAATACCTTCACTAAATCTTGTGGCTTTATATATTAATGCACAATACATAACGTTTTAAGTCTCTGAATATTCTCTCTAAAACTTTGTGTCATCATTATTTCTTAACAAAGTTAAATAAAAGCAATTAACAAAATGTTGTACATATTTGTCTGTAGATCTTAGCTGCAAATCACACCTCAGGTAATGCTAAATGAAAATGTGAAAATTTGGTTTGATTTTTTAGAGGAAGCAATGGAAACATCAATAGGCTTTGAGCATTCCTGAGACCTAGCATAGGAAAGATGCATTAAATGTCCTTACAGCATGGATGCATGAAGGAAATATACTAATCGTTTAATTTGGATTTTATTCCTTGATTTTTAACTAGGAGAATATGAAAGAAATTGCTGAGAGAATTATACTAGCATTGTCGTACCCTCTTCACAGCCTCTGTTTTTCACAGATTTGTTTTGTAATAATAACCATATATATTGATTTCCTAGACCACATATATACATTATTGAAAAGATATGGGTGTGAGTTAGGGTCATTGAAACATTTATTTCTTGGTGTGACAAAAACTTAAATTTAATGGAGTTTTGTCTATAAATTCCCTATCACTTTTTAATCTTTTATCTGCTCTTAATTTGCCTCTAATCTTTAACAACTGAGGCAAAATTCATAGTGATTTAGAGCTCAGCAGAAAAGGAATAATCGCCAACAACAAACTTGTAGACCAACAGATGTCCTAGGTTCTAACCTTGAAATGAGTTTCCTCTTCTAGGGTTACACTGCCCGCTGTCAGGAGAAATTGGTCAAACTCAGAAAATGTGCAAAAGTATTAGCACCCATACAGACATTTTGTCACATAGAAGTTCTTAGCCGCCATGTGGGTGCTGGGAATCAAACCCGGGTCCTCTGCAAGAGCAGACAGCGTTCTTAACCGCTGAGCCATCTCCCCAGCCCCAACAACACTTAACGGTTTTAGGTTATTTTGATGCTCATGGTTTTTGTGTCAGAAATGCCCTTTCTTCATAGACTGTAGTAAATGAAGTGACTCTAAAGTTCATAAAATACAGAATAAAGGGTGCAGAACATCATTCCTAAAATATATCCTACTTAATATTTTGAGTTCTGATTCCCTCTGTTGTTGAGGAATTCATCTCATGTGAATAAAATTAAACACAAGAAATATAAGATTTTTCTCAGTCCAACTGTGTTTTCTCTTTACATTTCTTCTTGTATTCTTGTAGGTATTCCATAAAAACTCCAAGTATTCAGTATTATTGAAAAATGTCAGGTTTTTGTTCCATGGCAAACATTCCAGCTAACTTCTGCTGAAATCCACAGACCATCAGTGTAATGACTCTTGCATAACACTAGAACTATACTCTGCTAACCTTGCTATCCTAAGATTTGCCATGTCATTCTCAGCCAACAAATTTTCAACTTACAGTAGATAGGAAGAATGTGAGGGTTATGGGTCCCACACATAGTTTTTTTTTCTCCTTTGTCCTTCAGGGCTCAGAAATCTGCTGGATACAAGCTATCTAAGGTAACACACCATTGTACACATCATTTCTATAGAATTGAAGGTTAACCATCTTGGTCCCAGAGTAAATCTGGAGCTGTTGTTATGTAGCCTTCTGCTGTACACATGAACTCATGTATGTGCAATTTGTCAGGAGGTTTTTGGAATAACATTTGTTTTATACCATTGCACATTATATTTCTTTTTCTTAATTTATTGGTTTTTGTTGATGGTTGTGATAGAATACAAGGCCTCATGCTTGAGAGTCTTCACCACTGAGCCTCTGCATTCTAATCTCTGAATTAGACTAATGTCTTTCTTGCAAAATTTCTCTCATATCTAGAAACCAGATTAATCTTTGACTGTGTAGATTTACAGAGAGGATCATTTTATAATTATTTTTGGTATGGCAAAAGTTGTGATGAGAGTTCATATTCTTAAACAACTCAAGAAGCCTGGAATATTCATAAAAGGCAGGAGGAGTCCCATGAGTAACCAGAATAAATCTGGAGCTGTTGATATGTAGCCTTCAGCTGTACACATGGTCTCATGTATGTGTAATTTGTCAGGAGGTTTTTGGAATAATAGGATTCCTCTTCCTCCTCCTCCTCCTCCTCCTCCTTCTTCTTCTTCTTCTTCTTCTTCTTCTTCTTCTTCTTCTTCTTTTTCACTAGCTAGGCATTATTTATCTCTCCTCTCTCTCCTATCTACCTTTCCCCTCATGCTTTCCCAATTTAAAGTTTCCCCATTTTCTCCATTTCTCCCTTGATAATACCAGTCTCTTATGGTCTCACACCTCTTGAAGTCCTTCCTTTTTATCCCCCAAAGTTCCTTGTATAACCCTCCATCTCTCTTTCCATTTAAATACCCCCATTTATCCATTCCTACATGTTAACAACTGTCCCCTGCTGTTCTTCTCTCTCAGGGTCCTTGTTTCCTTTTACCTCTCTGGTTCCTTTCCATTTTCCTGGTTCCTACAGTTACATCAAGATGCCTACTTACATATTAAGATATGGTACTAGGATCCACATATGAGGGAGAATATATGTTATTCGTTTTTGTGAATCTGTGTTAATTCACATAGTATGACATTTTCTTATTTTACTTTTCATTTTTTATTATGCTTTGTGTATTTCATACATCATTTTCCAATTCCGTTCATGCATATTTCCCTTTCCCTTCCCCCCACCCCACCCCACCCCATCCCAGATCATGCATTCTGCCATAACTGAGTATGACATTTTCTAGTTACAACTATTTACCTGAAAATTTCATGGCTTCATCTTTCTTTACCACTCAGTAGAAAAACATTGTGTAAATATACTGTATTTTCATCATTGACTTATCATTTAAGGGACACTTAGGTTGCCTCCATCTCTTAGCTATTTGGAAAACAGAAACAACAAACATGTATATACAAGTATCTCTACAATAGGATGAGGCCTTTGGGTATATGCCACATAGTGTTATGACTGGGTCAGTGATTGGTTGGTTTTTAGTTTTCTTATATATAATTTATTATTTTTATTTTATTTTATGTGCATGAGTGTATTGTCTGCATGTGTGTAAGTGTTCCTGTGTTATGCTGTGCCTGTGGAGGAAAGAAGACAGCATCAGAACCTCTTGAATTAGAGTTATAGACAGTTGATATCTGCCGTATGGGTGCTGAGATTTGAACTTGAGTCTTCTGCAAGAACTGCCAGTGTTCTTAACAGCTGAGCCATCTCTCCAGACCCATTTTTATTTTAAGAGCTCTCCACACAACAATCAACAAGTGAGACTCATTAAACTAAAAGCTTCTGCACAGCAACAGAAACAAGCCAGGAAGTGCAGTGAAAATCCACAGACTGGGAGAAAATCTTCATCAGTGACACATCTTATGTAAGTTTAATATCCAGATTATAAAAGGGGCTCAAAAAACCAAAGAATCAAGTAATCAAGAGACCCAATTCAAAGATGAACTAAGGATCTGAAGAGAGAGTTCTTAAAGAAGAAATAAAGATAGCCAAAACATATCTTTAAAAGCATTCAACATGGTGAGTAATTAAGGAAATGCAAATTAAAACCATTTTATGATTTCATCTTACTCCAGTAACACTGGCATAGATCAAGAGAACAAATGATTCAAAATGCCTGAAGAGGTTGTGGGGAAAGGGCAACTCTCATTCACTGTGGGTGGGATTGCAAACCCCTGCAACTCCTAGAGAAAGCAGTGTGGAGAACTCCTAAAACACTAAGAATAAGCATCTTTTACATGAATAATGGTGATAAAATTCTCTGAACTCGGGAAAGTAAGAGATTATAAGAAGAAGCAAGAGACTGATTGGTACTTTTGGAATACGGAATTAGTCTGTCCAAGCTGTGTCCTTGGGTTAGGATGGAAGGAACACAAAGTATAGACAGATTTGAGTGTCAGATAAAACAGACAGAAATTCTTTAACTTCGCTGTTGATAGTCAAGGTAATCATATAGTTTGATTTTTTTTTTCTTTCTAAAACCATTTATTTTGATGGCCAGAAATTCTTTTTCCTCATGGTTTCTCCCTAGTTTGATAATGCATTGTCTGATTATCTCATTTATCCTAAAGGATCATTGACTTCCTTCTCAAAAGAAATTTTTTTCTAAAGAGAATTACTGGCTAGGCAATGGTTAAACATACTGAAATAAATATAATTTGAGCAATTAAGACCACGAGGAGGGCCTGCAGAGATGCACGGGTGGCTAAGAGCACTTGTTCTGCAAGCTTGAGGATCTGAGTTTGAATCAGCTGCTTCCGTGTAAAAAGACAAGCATGCCTACACTTGTCTGTAAGTCAAGCATTGGAGAGTGGTCTGCACTCTGTGTGAGACACAGTCTTAAATGAATAAGGTAGAGTGTTTCGAAGACACATGGGGGCACATATCCACAAACATATGTGCATGTACCAGATATACATACTAAATAGCACACAAATTACAAAAATATGCAGAAAAAAGTACAGCACAGAAATTTCTTTTCTTTTGCTTTGATTTGCTTATGTATTAGAATTATCTGTACTCAAATGTAGTATTAGCTTCTGATTTAGATTCTTGTTACCAAGTTGAATGTATATAGTTGAGTTCACATGTATATACTAAGTCCATTTATTGTTAAATCTAAACAAATTATTTTAATTTCAAACCTCAATGCAGATAAGCCACACAATGTTTTCATTATAAATCCAATTATGAACAGGAAAAATTACCATCTCTGTGAAGAGTGCAGCATCATCATAGAGAGATAAAATACCAAGGGAGTTCTTTACATAATAATGAAGTTTGATCATAAGAATACCATTAAAAGTACACAAGAAATTGTTATATAAGAATAATCAAGAAAATCCTTCTACACTACTTGTCTGTACATATTTTATAAAAGTCCAACATTGAATGTTGTATTTATCTAGCTATTCCTTTATAGAAATTAATGATTTCACTCCCTCAAGGAGACCTCAGGGGATACTAGGCTGTGTTTCAGAATCCAGAAAAAACACAATTAGAGAAGGTGGATATGTTAAAACTAATTATAGATTAAGGCAATTGTAGGGGCCTACAGAAAAGGAACTATTTGGCCCAAACAATATTTTCCAAGATTAAAAACAATGCAGCAATATGTTCTGAGAGTTGTATGACTATGCACAAATAAATCAGAATTTACCTTCTACATGAAAAAGATGTTTTATCTAAATATTTTAAAATGTCAGTTTTAATTCACATGCAGTGGCTATTGCTATTTCTTAAAGGAAAATGTGGGCATCCATCATCTTCTATTTCTTTCAATATTTCATTCACAAAGTTATGTGCAGATGGATGAAATTATACAACTGTAAACCAGACTGACAATTATTACTGTGTGCTTAAGAAAAATCAAGGAGTGCGCTTGCTCAGATCAATGAGTCAAACTTTAAATAAGAGGACTGAAGAAAATCATAACAACTCATGATTATACTGCTGGGAGTGATTCTACTGTCATGGAAACCATTGGAGAGAACCCAAAGTGTCTTGTAAATAACATTGTTTGTTGTGTTGCTCATTTGTTTGTTTTTCAAATAACTTTTTAATATCTTATGAACAAATTCATATGCAAAATGAGCAGCAGAATAGAAGGAAATTCAAAGGAGCAGAAGTGCTCTTAATGGAACTTATTTATTTCAACTTGAGGTTTTATAACATGTACATTTTAATCTGGAAATATTAGACTGACTGGTACAGAAAGTGAAATAGTTGCTTTGGTCTGCATAGACCAATATAATATTATTTCTTATTGTGTTTTTTAGCACAATATTCATGATTTTGTTATGGAAGATGTATTAGAGACAGAAACCTGTGGCTTTTTCATGCTAGGCAAGCACTCTATCTCCAAGCTAGCACTAACTATAGTTTTTACATTTCTTATCATCAAATTCTTTGCTTCTCTTTCAAAATAGAAGGAACAGTCCTTACATACAGAAATTGAGCTAGGAGTCTTTTGTTACACAACTCATTTCTGCTAATTAACAATTGAAACAAACATCACATCCATTGAAACATCCTAGCATTTTTGTTTTAGATGCTCAAACAGCAATCCTCTTATTTCATTTTAATAAAGAAAGCAAAGCCTGGACAGTAACACATACTGCCACTAAACAGCTTGCACTGAATGAACCTGTCTTAATAGTGGTGAAACTAAAACATCTTTATTTCAAAATTTCTTTTTTAAATCTTTTATTGAAGTCTTGTTCATCTCAAACATCACTTCTCAGTTCAATCCAGACTCAGTTCCCCCTCCATAGCCCTGCCCCTCCCAAGCTCATGCAATCTGCCATACATGTCCTGTTTCCCCTTCTGAGTCTTTTCAAAGTTATTCAAAGCAGAAGATTATTTGGTGGGGGGGGGGGGGGAAGAACTCTACTACTTCAGTCAGTCCGCTGTCCCAATTATTTTGTTGTTGTTAGTCCCTCCAATCCATATTGTCTCAACATATACATTTATATATTTCACACATGTACTAAATAATGTCATCTGAAAATAAACTGTATGTTATTTCCAAATCATATTTCAAGATTCACATTTTTCCTTTTAATTTTATATTGCTCTAAAATATGCAAACATACCATCCACCGTTGTACCAAAATTATAAAGTCTGAAAATAAGTAGTAGGTTAATTCAAGAGCCTATTAAGGGATTTACATTCTAAGAGCACAGTTGTTTTTAGATAAAGAGAAATATAACATTAATTTTACTCAGTTTGCCTTACTTGATGCTAGCATCCATAAATGAAGGTCACAATTTGTTGTTTGTTTTTCTGGGACTGTTAGCTCACTTAGCATAATATCTTCTAGTTCCATCCATTTACCTGCAAAGTTCATGATGTCATCTTTCTTTACTGCTGCATAGAGTTCCATTGTGAAGATATACCACATTTTCTCTCTCTACATGTTGGTTGAGGGACACTTGGGTTGGTTCCAACTCTTTGCTATTGTGAAGAGAGCTGCAATAAACATGGCTGTGCATGTATCTCTGTGGTAGGATGAGTCTTCTGGGTATATACCCAGAAGTGGTATGACTGGGTCAGGTGGTTGGGTCATTTTGAGTCTTTTAAGTGTTCTGCACACTGCTTTCCATAGTGGTTGTATGAGTATACATTCCCACCAGCAGTGGATGAGTGTTCCCTTTCCAGACAACCACTTCATCATTTGGTATCATTTGTTTTTTTGATGCTGGAAAGTCTTATTGGAGTGAGAAAATATCTTTTTTATGTTTTATGTATTTCATATGTCATTTTTCAATTCAGTTCAGGCATATTCCCCTTTCCCTTCCCCCCATTCCACCCCACCCCATCCCAGCTCATACATTCTGCCATAACTGTCCTGCATCTTTCTCTCAGTCTTTTTTTATGCTTGGGAATTCACATTTTCCTCCATTAATTTCATATTACTCTAAAATATAGATACATACTCTCCACCCATATACGGTAATTACAGACTCTGAAAATAATTGTTGGGTGGATTCTAGAGTCCATTGAGAGAATCACATTATAACAACATAGTTGCTTTCAGATTAACAAAAATATAACCATACTATACTTCAGCTTGCCTTTCCTCTGGGTGATTTGGTGTTAGCATTCATGAATGAGGGAAACTATTCTCTGTTTCTCTTTCTGGGACTGTGTCACCTCACTCAGCATAATGGCTTCAAGCTCCATCCATTTACCTGCAAAGTTCATAATGCCATCCTTCTTTACTGCTGAATAGTATTCCATTGTGTAGATGTACCACATTTTGTCATCCACTCATCTGTTGAGGGGCATCTGGGTTGGTTCCAGCTCTTCGATACTGTGAAGAGAGCTGCAATAAACATGGATGTGCATATTTCTTTGTGGTAGGATGAGTCTTTGGGGTATATACCCAGGAGTGGTATGATTGGGTCAGGTGGTAAGCTCATTCTGAGTCTTTTAAGGGTTTTCCACACTGCTTTCCATAGTGGTTGTACACGTTTACATTCCCACCAGCAGTGGATGAGTGTTCCCCTTTCCCCACAACCCCTCCAGCATCTGTTGTCTTTTGTTTTCTTGATCTTAGCTAGCAATACTGGAGTGAGACGATATCTGAGAGTGGTTTTAATCTGCATTTCCTAAATTATTAATGATGAACACTTTTTAAGATGTTTCTCAGCCATCTTTAATTCCTCACTGATGAAGACTCTGTTCAGCTCTTTACTCCATCTTTTGAGTAGGTCATTTGTGTTCTTACTTCTTTGTTTTTTTTGAGTAGTTTATATATTCTTGATGTTAATGCTCTGTTATATGTGTCCCTGGTAAAGATTTCTTCCCACTCTGTGGGTTTTCTCTTCATCTTCTTGATTGTTTCTTTCGCTGTACAGAAGCTTTTAAGTTTTATGAGGTCCCATTTGTCAACTGTTGACCTTACTTCCTATGGGGCTGCTGTGTGATTTAGAAAGTCTCCTCCTACACCTAAGTCTTGTAGGTTGTTGCCAAGTTTTTCTTTTATTACCTTCAGGGTTTCAGGCATCACGTTGTGATCATTGATCTACTTGGAGTTTATTTTCGTACATGGTGAGAGGTAGGGTTTTAATTTTGTTCCTCTACAGATGGTGATCCAATTTTGCCAGCACTGTATGCTGAAGATGCTGTCCTTCCTCCCTTGAGGGTTTTTTGCCCCTTTGTCAAATATGAGGTGGCTGAAATTGTATGAGCTCAAATTTGGATCTTCAATTTTGTTCCGTTGGTCAACTGGTCTGTTTTTGTGCCAGCACCAACCTGTCTTTATGACTATGGCCCTGTAATATTGTTTGAAGTCTGGTAAGGCAATCTCCGTTGTATTGCATTTTTCACTCAGGGTTGCTTTAGCTATTTGGGGTCTTTCGTTTTTCCATATGAAATTAATGACTTTTTTTACAAGTCTGGAACACAGGTAGCTCCGTCCCCATAGCACGCTGGGGCCAGAAGGTTGGAATGTCCTGGGAGATACCAGGCCTCTATGGAAACCTTGCCAGGTTTCCGCCTTTAAGGGAAATGGTTCCAGTTTTTCTCCATTTAGGATGATGTCGGCAGTGGGTTTGATATATATGGCTTTGATCATGTTGAGGAATGTTCCTTTCAGTCCTATTCCATCTAGGACTTTAAACATGAAGGTATGCTGGAACTTTTCAAAGGCTTTTTCTGCATCAAGTGAGATGATTGTGTGGTTTTTGTCTTTCAGTCCATTTATGTGTTTATGATATTTATTGATTTACATATGTTGAACCATGCCTGCATCTTTGGTATGAATCCAACTTGATCATGATGGATGATCTTTATGATGTGGGTCTGTATGTGATTTGCAAGTATTTTGTTGAGAATTTTTGCATCTATGTTCATTAGTGGGATGGGTCTATAGCTTTCTTCTTTGCTTGCCTCTTTGCCTGGCTTTGGTATTAGAGTGATGCTGGCTTCATAGGAGTTTAGGAGAATTTCCTCTGTTTGTATCCTTCTAAATAGTTTGAGTAGCAATGGTTGTAGGACCTACTTAAATGTTTTATAGAATTCTGCCATGAAACCTTCTGGACCAGGGTTTTTTTAGTTGGGAAGTTTTTAATTACATCTTCAATGTCCTCAGATATTATGAGTCTGTTTAAACTGTCAATCTCTTCTTGGTTAAGCTTTGTTGGTTCCCACGATTTCAGATATTCATCCATTTCTCTTAGTTTTTTTTAATTTAGTGGAGTATAGATTTCTGAAGTATTCCCATATGATTGTCTGGATCTTTTCTTTGTTGTGATATTTCCACTTTCATCATGAATACTACTGATTTGGCTCCTCTCTCTCTCTCTCTCTCTCTCTCTCTCTCTCTCTCTCTCTCTTTTTGGTTAACTGTTCTAGCAGTCTATTTTGTTTATTTTTTCAAAGAACCAGCTTTTGGATTCATTGATTTTATATATTGTTTTCTTTGTCTCTATTTCATTGATTTCTGTTCTGATTTTTGTTATTTCTTCCTGTCTGTTGAGCTTAGGGTTCATTTGTTGTTGTCTCTCAAGTGTTTTTCACTGCCGTGTTAGGTCGTTTATTTGTTCCTTTTCTGTTTTTTTGAAGTGGGCACTTAGGGCTATAAATTTCCCTCTCAAGACTCCCTTTAAAGTATCCCACAGGTTTTGTGGTGTTGTATTGTCTTTTTTGTTCAGTTCCATGAATAATTTTATTTCCCTGATCCATTCTTTTTTCAGGATTGTGTTGTTTAGTCTCCCATGTGTTCTTGTAGCTAGTTGGACTTATTCTGGGGTTCATATTGAGCTTTATTGCACTGTGGTCTGATAGAATTCATGGAATAATTTCTATCCTTCTGTATTTATTGAGGTCCCTTTTGTGCCCCAGTATGTGGTCAATTTTGGAGAATATTCAGTGAGGTGCTGTGTAAAAAGTATATTCTCTGGTGTTTGGCTGGAATATTCTGTAGATGTCTGTGAGGTCCATTTGGTGTATTGTATTTTTCAATTCTGATGTCTCTCTGTTTATTTTTTGTCCTGTTGATCTATCCAAGGGGCTCAGTGGGGTGTTGAAGTTGCCCCCTATTAGTGTGTTAGGATTAGAGTTGTGTTCATAAAGTTAGGTGCACCAGAGTTTGGTGCATAGTTATTTAGGATTGTGAAGTCTTCATGGTTCCTTTGTTCCTTTGACAAGGATTTAATGGCCGTTTTGGTCTCTTCTGATTAATTTTACTTTTAGATCTATTTTGTCTGATATTAGAATAGCCACTCCAGCTTGTTTCTCGGTACCATTTTCTTGGAATATTTTTTCCATTCTTTCACTCTACAGTGGTGTCTGTCTTGAGGGTGAGATGGGTTTCTTGTAGACAACATATAGAAGGGTTCACTTTCCTAATCCATTCTCCCAGTCTACGCCTTTTGATAGGGGAGTTTAGACCATTAATATTTAAGGTTATTATTGAGAGATGTGTGTTGCTTCTTTTACCTTATTTTTGCTTTGCATTCTTGTTCTAGGTTTATGTTTACTCTGTTATGCTTTTGTTGCTTTCTCTAATTGCTTAGGGATAGTTGCTTCTTCTGTTCTTTGGATTCCTTCGAGGATTTTCTGAAGTTTTGGTTTTAGACATGTATTGTTTCATTTTGTTCATGTCACGAAAGATTCTTCTTTCTCTTTCAACAATGATTGACATTTTTGCTGGGCATAGTATTCTGGGTTGGCATCTAAATTTGTTTAGTACTCGGAATACTTTAGTCCACATTCTTCTGGCTTTCATAGTTTGTGCTGAGAAGTCAAGTGTGATTCTGAGCGGTTTCCCCTTAGTTGTAACTTGTTGTTTTTCTATTGTAACTTTCAGTATTTTGTCTTTGTTTTGAGCATCTAGTGTTTTAACAGTTATATTGTGTGGGGAATTTCTTTTCTGGTCTTGTCTGTCTGATGTTCTATGTGCTTCTCATATTTATATGGGTTTGTCTTTTTTCAGTTTGGGGAAATTTTCTACTATTATCCTGTTGAAGATCTGGTCAATAGTGTTGTCTTGGGATTCTTCTCCTTCCTCTATCCCTATGATGTGGAGGTTTGATATTTTTCATTGTGCCTCACATTTCTTGGTTGTTCCACTCTTGTGGTTTTTTTTTAATTTTTCATAATATTTACTTGAGCATTCTAGTTGGACCATGTTATCTTACAGGTCTGATATTCTTTTTTCTGTTTTTTCCATTCTGCTTCTGAGGCTTTTCCCCATCCTTTCCTGTTGATTGGATAAATGTTCAACTTCCTTTTTCATTTCATCCTGTGATTTCTTTAGTGTTTCCACTTCCTTCTGGAGCCTGTCATTCTCAACTTATATATCCTTGGTTCATTGGTCAATTTCTTTTTCCCTTTCAGCCTGGGATCTTTTCAGCATTTCCACTTCCTTCTGGATTTTGTTATTTTCTCCCTTCAGTTCTTTTCAATGTTTGTCATTATCTCCCTCTAGGTCCTTCTTGAGTTTTTCAATCTCTCCCTTTAGTTCTTTCCAATGATTGTCATTATCACCCTGTTGTTACTTCTGAGTTTTTCATTCTCTTCCCTTAGTTCTCTAATTTCTTTGAATATGTCCACAATTGTTTTTCTAACGTCCATGTCTTGGTTTCTTTCCAGGGAGATCTCCTTGTAGCAGTCTTCTGTAGGGCTGGTAGAGTTCAGTGTGGATTTATTATTAGATTTTCCCATCTTTTTTTTTTTTTTTTTTTTTTTGTATCTTTGACAAGTGGATTTTTTTTTGTTTGTTTGTTTGTTTCTTTGGGTACTGGTGATTCAACGTTGGCTGCACAGCTAGATCGTCTGCATCACCACTTCCCTAGGCTGGTCTTTTGCAGTTTGGTTTTCTGCAGGAAAAGGGTGAAGTCTGCTCGCCCAGTGGGGTGCACGCTGGCCTTGTGCTATGTGATGTGTGGCTAACTCCACATAAGTTGCATGCTGGGACCTGAAGTTTGGAAGGTCCGGGGTGATACCAGGCCTCTATGTGGCACAGGGGTGCCCAAAGCCCCCAGGAAGGCAGGCCTCACCTGGTCTTTTGCAGGTTGGCATTCTGCAGGACATGGATGAAGTCCACTAGCCCAGTGGGGTGCACGCTTGTCTGGTGCTGTGTAGTGTCAAGACAATATCTTAAATTGGTTTTAATTTGCATTTCCTTAATTATTAATGATGTTGAACACTTTTTAAGATGTTTATCAGCTATTTTTACTTCCTCACTTGTGAAGTCTCTGTTCAGCTCTTTACTCCATCTTTTGAGTGGGTCATTTGTTTTCATACTTCTTTGTGCTTTGAGTAGTTTATTCTGGAATTTAATGCCCTGTCAGATATGTCAATAGTGAAGGATTCCTCCCACTCTATGGGTTTTCAGTTCACTTCACTGATTGGTTCTTTCACTGTAGAGAAGATTTTGAGTTTAATGAGGTCCTACTTGTCAATCGACCTTATTTCCTGTGCAGCTGCTGTCTGATTTAGAAAGCCTTTTCCTCCCCCTATGGCTTATAGATTGCTGCCAATGTTTTCTTCTATCATCTTCAGAATTCTGAGTTTCACATTGAGGTCTCTGATCCATTTGGAGTTGATTTTTGTACAGGGTGTGAGGTAGGGATTTAATTTTATTCTTCTACAAGTGGTGATCCAGTTTTGCCAACACCATTTGCTGAAGATGCTGTCTTTCCTCCATTGCGTCTTCTTGGCCCCTTTATCAACTATGAGTTGGCTGAAACTGTATGAGCTCGTTTGGATTTCAATTTTGTTCCATTAGTCTACAAATCTGTTTCTGTGCCAGTACCAGGCTTTTTTATGACTATAGCCCTGTAATATAATTTGAAGTCTGGTATAATAATCACCCTGTATTGATCTTTTCACTCAGGGTTACTTTGGCTATTCAGGGTCTTTTGTTTTTCCATATGACTTTAAGGATTTTTTTCTAAGTCTGTGAAGGAATGCTTGGGGATTTTCATTGGGATTGCATTGAATCTGTATATTAATTTGGGAAGAATGGACATTTTTACCATATTAATTTTTCCAATCCATGAGCATGGGAGGTCTTTCCATTTTCTGACATGTTCTTCAATCTCCTTTAGGGGTTTAAATTTTTGTTGTAGAGATCTTTAGTGTCCTTGGTTAGGTTTGTTCCTAGGTATTTTATTGTTTTTGAGGCTATTGTGCATGGGAAGGTCTCCTTATAGTCCTTCTTCTGTTGTTTGTTGTTGGTGTAAAGAAAGGCTACTGAATTTTCTAGGTTAATTTTGTATTCTGCCACTTTATTGAAGGTCTTTATTGTTTCTAGGAGTTTCCTGGTGGAGTTTTTAGCATCCCTTAGGTAAACTATCATATCATCCTCAAAAAGGGATAGCTTGACTTCCTCTTTTCCAATTAGTACTCCCTTAATTTCCCTTTCTTGCCCTATTACCCTAATAAGCATTTCAAGCACTACATTGAAAAGGAGTGGTGATAAGAGCCCTCCTTTCCAGGTTCCTGCCTTTAAGGGGAATGCTTTTAACTTCTCTCCATTTAGAATGATGTTTGTTGTGGGTTTGTTGTATATGGCTTTGATTATGTTGAGGAATGTTCCCTCCAGTCCAATTCTCCCATGAACTTCAAACATCAAGTGATCCTGGATTTTGTCAAAGGCTTTTTCTGTGTCAGTTGAGATGATCATGTGGTTTTTGTCTTTTAGCCCATTTACGTGTTTTATGACATTTATCAATTTACGTATGTTGAACCATCCCTTCATCTCTTTTATGAATCCAACTTGATCATGATAGATGATTTTTTGATGTGGGGCTGTATGCAGTTTGCAAGTATTTTGTTAGGTATTTTGCATCTATATTCATTAATGATATGGGCCTATAGTTTTCTTTTTGGGTTGTATCTTTGTTTGGTTTGGGTATTAGCATAACGCTGGCTTCATAGAAGGAAATTGGAAGATTTCCCTCTATCTTTCTGAACAGTTTGAGTAGTAATGATTGTCTTTTGTTACACAACTCACTTTTGCTAATTAACAATTTAAAGGAACATCTTATTCATTGAATCATCCCAGTATTTTTGCCATAGATGCTAAAACAGCAATTCTCTTATTTTATTTTAACAAAGAAAACAAAGCCCAGACAATAACACATACTGCCACTAAACAGCTTGTACTGAATGAATCTGTGTTAATAGTGATGAAACTAAAATACCTTTATTTCAAAATTTCTAAATCTTCTCAAATAGACCCAAGTGCCCATAAAGCTCTTTTTTTTAAAAAAAAAAAAACTTTTTGGTCTATTTCAATATTCAGATCTATTCACAGACATATACAATCATAAATAGCTCTCTTTTTTTTCTCCAGGAAGGTACCTGTCAGGAATGTCAATGATGTTATTTAATTTTACATTATGTCAAAATATTTCCAGCAGCCTAGAGTTAGGATTTCTTCCTAACTTTAGGAACAAATCACATCTTGCCCCATTTAAGAGATAGAAGATCAATTTCAGTATTGATTCACTTACACTTAAGACCTGAAAACCTAATGTATTTCTAAAGTAGCCTCTCCATCATTTCAACACAATAGAGAGAAAAGACTTCAAAAACACAGCCATGAACACTTTTAGGAACTCTGTAATATTATAGAGTTAACACATTGGAAAGACAATGATATTTTTTTTAGGCCTACTTTCTTATGTGTAACCCCAGAGCCCACCCACAGGACTTAATGCATTTTGGAAAGACGATGTTTTAAAACCAAAATTTTGATTCTGGAAAGGAGAGCTCAGTTTCAAACATACATGGTTTTTAAATGAGTGATAGTTTGTCTGAAAAATGGGAATACTGACTGATTTTACAATATAATGAAAACATAACCGAGGACAATATATTAAACCTCGAAATTTCCTTTCTCCTAAGGATTTCAAATATTTTTTCAATAATTTGCTCCATTAATCCTTACACCAACCTTCCAGGTTCAGCAGGAGGTCAGCCTATTATTTCTTCTTGTTCTATAAACAGAGAAACTGATCTGCTGAAAGATTAAGTGATTTGCTTGCAATCAGACAGCGACCTAGAAATGCAATAAGGCAAAGAAATCCAATGTGATAAAGAAGAAGGTAAGCAAAAACAAAAGTAGGATACCTGCTGTGCTAGTCAAACCACTGGAATTCAATTTGTGGTATTAATTTCTAGGCAGACACAGAAAATACTTGAAGAATAAGTAGAGCAAGAGCATGATCTCAAGTTTATTAATTTTAAAATGTAAGGGACTATAATTTCCAAACACAATGAACATGGCTGCAAGGTGAGATATCTTGTTGGCACTAAATGACAACTGTTTCTAGTGCTATATTTTTGAAATGTCCTGGCAACTTACTTACAAAATACTCTGGAGGGCCTGACAATTACATCAAGATGAAAAAAAAAAATGGGAATCAAGGACCTTCAAACTTCTTAGGTCCCAAACTGAAATTATTCCTATGCTCTTCTTTCCTATTTTTCTAATCATACTTAACAGCTTCACTACTTTCCTATTTATCTTCAATAATTACATCACAACCTGTCTTAATCTATTTTTATTGATATTTCTGAAAAAAACACCCTCTGTATTCTATTTTAAAAAAGACGTTTTCTTAACATTCTTAGATGCTGTAAATTAAGGTTGCATTGATTTAGATAGCAAGAGCTATTTTGCTGGAGAGTCCAAAGGCAGCACAATGAATCATATGATGATATAAAGTAAACTACACAGAAAAAGCTCATTATAACAAAGCCACTTTCTTGATAACATTTATTCTATTGATCCATACAGCTGAAGAAGCATAATCCAATAAAGTTTCCCCATGTCCTGATTCTCAAACACACATGTTATTTAATAACAAGGATCATTTCTGAGAAATTCATCAAGTTGATATCATCACTGTGAAAATATAATAAAATATATATATATATATATATATATATACATGAACACATATATACACATCTTTTTATATACACATACAAAAACACATATATACATACTTACAGAAACATCATAGCATATATTATTGTTATACTGTAGCTGATTGCTAATAGGCAACAAATCTGTGGGAACTGCTACTATATTCAATAAGCAATTGTTAACAATGATATTTATATATGTAAATGTACCTAAATAATTTTGTTTGTATGAACATCATCTCAACCTTGTTAATGAGGTTTTGCTCTATGATGCAATGTTACAACGTCATTAAGTAATATGAATTTTTCACCTCCATTATGATGTTTTGGGATTAGCATTGTATATGTGACCATGCCCTAACTAAAATATCATTATGCAGTACATTACCTTATCATTAACCTACAGCTTTGGGGAAGAATGGATTTACAACTCATGGGTATATATCTTTTCAAACATGAGTAATATCTTAGGTTCAATCTCCAGTAATAAAAAATAAATATAGAATAAAATGAAACATAAGAATTTGGGGATTGATTATCAAAACATGAAATTTGAGGGGAAATATTAAAACTATAGCAATATTCAAAGCACTTTAAATTAGGAATAATATCTTAAAATTTATCTAGCCTATTTCTTTTTGTTCCATTTTATTAAGTCCCCAACACTACAATTAATTTATTAGCTTGTTAATTTAAAAATATGTCAAGTGGTATCAAAAGAAGAATATGAAAAGTTAGCAAGTAAATCGTGTGACATAGAGTAAATCAGAATTTTCTTAAGGAGAAAGCAAAAATACTTGGTATAATAAAACTCCAATACTCAGTAGGCTGCTAGTGTAAAGCTGTAATTCCATCTACTGACAAAGTTGAGAGAGGAGAATCATGAGTTCCAGATCTGCCTAGGAAACTTAGTGAGGATTCATATCAAAATAAAATGGGACAGGGATCTGGGGCCATGACACAAAAGAGAAGAGTACTTGCTTAGAACGCATAAAATTCCAAATCTCTAGTTCAATCTCAGGGATATAAAATTAGAATTTCTATACATTTGATGGGTTGGTAATGTACTGCTTCAAAAATATCCTGAGAAAACATTAGACACACTAAATTATGTTTTAAATGGTCTAAATTCTTTTTTTTTATTAATTTATTTCTGCATGTGTATGAATGTACTGTCTGCATGCAGGTTTGTGCACCCGTGTGGTGCAATGCCGTGGAGGTCAGAAGAGGGTCTCGGATTCCCCTGGAACTGGAGTTCTCCTGGAATTGGAGTTCCAGACGGTTCTCGGCTGCCATGTGGGTGCATGGAGATCGAACCTGGGTCCTCTATAAGAGCGGTCGGTGCTCTTAACCGCTAGGCCATCTCTCCAATTGTCTAAATTCTTATACTGTAATGGTCACTAATATCAACTGTGTTAAACCTAACAAGAGGCTATTTTAGGGTTTTTTTGTTTGTTTTTTAACATTTATTTATTTATTTATTTATTTATTTATTTATTTATTTGAATGTACTGTCTGCATGTAGGTTTGTGCACCCTTGTTGTCCAATGCCGCGGAGGTCAGAAGAGGGCATCAGATTCCCCTGGAACTAGAGTTCTCCTGGAATTGGAGTTACAGACGATTCTCAGCCGCCATGTGGGTGCTGGGGATTGAACCCGGGTACTCTGCAAGAGCAGTCGGTGCTCTTAACCGCTAGGCCATCTGTCCGGCCCCACAAGAGGCTATTTTCATGCATAGAGATTCTGACAATAGAGATGAATATTTTTGTTCTAGAAAGCTTCTCCAAAACATTGCAGAGTAATTTTAATAATTTGATAAGTTTGAGGACTACAGACATAGTACATAAAAAGAAAAGAAGAAAATTTTATTTAGAAAATATTTCCATAATTTATTAAATAATCATATCAGATTTCTATGTTGAAAATGAAAAGTGTTTTAGTCTGATTTCTGTTGCAATTGACCCACAGCAACTTGCCTTACATTCCTATGTTAAACTTCATGTCTGAGGGAAATAGAGGCAGGAACTAAAGCAGAGATCTTGGAGTAAAATACCTTTCTGAACTGCTTTTTCCTGATTTTCTCAGCCATTCCTCTTACAAAGCCAAGTCTCAACTTCCCAGGGATGGCACCATCCACATTGGGATGCATCCTCCTACATTAGTTAACAATTTCAAAAATTACTTATAGACAAGCCCAAAGACCAGTCTGATGGAGGAAATTCCTTAAATGCAGATCCTTCTTCCAAAATGAGTCTAGATTTTGTCCACATAACAAAAATTAACCAGCACAGACATTAATAATAATAATAATAATAATAATAATAATAATAATAATAGGATTTAGGATTTTGGAGACCTTACCTCTCATCTTAACTTTGATATTTATAGTTAATTGACCTTGGGCATGTTTCTTTTTCCCTCTAATTTTTGTAAAATATAAAATAAATGAGTTCCTGGATGTGTCTCAAAGTTGTTATATAGATATGAAACAATTTGCATGAAATGATTGCACAACCAAGTAATGTTAGAGATTTGTGGTTTTTTTTTTTNAAAATTTTTAATTATATTTTAAGAAAATTATATTCCATCAATTTACTTTAAACTATTCATATCAGATTTTCTATGTTGGAAAATGAGAACGGTGTTTTAGTCTGATTTACTGTTGCCAAATTGACCCACAGTCAAACTAATGCCATTACAATATCCTATAGTTAAACTTCATGTACGTTAGGGAGCAATAAGGCAAGGGAACTAAAGCAGAGATTTGGAGTATATAATACACTTTCTGCAACTGCTTTTTCCTGATTTCTCAGCCATTCCTCTTACAAAGCCAATGTCTCAACTTCCCAGTGCGATGCAGCATCCCACATTGGATGTCATCACTCCTACATTAGTTTAACCCTAATTACATAAATGTACTTATAGACAGATAGCCCGCATAATACCAGTCTGATGGAGGAAATTCCTTTAAATGCAGATTCCTTTTTTCTCAAAATTGAGTCTAGATTTTGTCCACATTAATTAAACAAATTAATGCACAGTACACTAGACCAATTCCAGATGACTATAATAATAAATCAATAAATAATAATAATAAATAAAATTATAAAATGAAAAAAGAATTAGAAACTCTTTAGTTTGATATCTTCCAATAGATTTAACTAGACCTGCAAGTTCACTTGCTTCCCTCTATTTTTCTATTTGGTAAAATATAAAATAATGAGTTCTCTGTGAAGTGTCTCAAAAAGTTGGTTATATAGATATTGAACAATGCATGAATTGATGCAACAATCAATAATGTTAGAGAGAGATCTTGTGGTGTTTGTTTTTTATTATGACTCTTATTTTTATAAGTGTATTAATATAGCTCAATAAAATTCTATTTCTGTTATGAAGGACGTGTATACTACAGTATATGAATGTACTGTACCTGCACTAATTGGGCGCCACCAGTTCTTATGTGAAATTTCTGCACCGTGTGTCGTGATTCGAAAAAATGCCGCCATCGCCCGGGTGAAGTTTCTCGTCCCACGAAGAAATGGTCGAAAGTACCTAAGTAAGGCATTGAATGTCTGTTTTGGGCTATCGGATCCTCGTGAATGTAGTTTCCTCCCTGGAATATCCTCTGCGGGAGTCCAATCCGACTCGTGGTTCTTAAGCTCCGCATGTTGTGCTGATGGCCTGACGTCAATGGTAAAAAAAAAAAAAAGAGGGATTCAACACTCAGGAAGGAAAGAAACCGACCCTACCAGTCTCTTTTTACTTAACAATGGTTTTCATTTGCTGGGGTTTATTTTTTAAAACCGTTTTTCAGTCTATGCCTAGTGACTTTATCACTCTCTTTTATTATGAAAGCATGGCTCAAAAATGTAGAAGAGGAGGGCGGAAGAAGTGATCAGCCCCGACTGGTGCTAAAATTCTTCATACTCAAAAAAATGTGTACAATCTGATCCTCGTCCGGGAAACGCCGCTCTCAAAACCGGTAAATAATCTTGTCTTTCCTAGAGCTAGGCTGAGTACCTTTCTCGCCCAATATGTGCCATCTATCTTCAAACACACCAGCAGCTGCAGGGACAGAGATTTTTTTCATTAATGTCTGGTTAGAAATCCTTGATGTATCCTAGCATCTTTTTTATGTTATACGTTGTACAAATGAAAAATCACGCTGAGACCTTATTACGGTATAAAAAATACAAACCTAGCAGAAAGGTAAAAGATCGTAGGGGGAGGCCTTTCCTTAGAGTTATAACCAAACAATAAGAACAAGTGGACGATTAGGGAAAGGAGATAAATAGACAGAGTCTACTTTCCCGATTACAATAGATATCCCAAAAGATTTAAATAATAATGATACTGGGAACAAACTTAATCAAAGATTCCAAATATCTCTACAACAAAGAAAATTTAAAAACCCACTGCAATGACTAATAGGACAATTTCTGGAACAATGGACTATCAAAAATGATGGATATGACCTTCCATTGCTTTATTGTTGTGCGTTTGTGAGGATTAATTATATTGTTCTAAAATTGCCATATTTTACCCACAACTGGATTAACCAGATTCAATCAATACCAATCAAAATCTTTATGAGCTTCTTCACAGACTTTTGGGGAAAAATAGTCATTAATCATATGTTGAAAAAAAAAAACCCCGCATTCCAAAAAATAGGAAAAGAGACAGAAAAAAAAGGACCGGACTGAATAGCTATAGCTAACCCACGAGTTGAAAGAAAGCAGAATAACAGGGCCCCCATGTGTTTGGTATTGCCTTCCGTACACAGACTATACCTACAAACTATATTAATTTAATAGGGACCATTAGTCCTAAATACAGGCCTTACTAAATAGATAAAAATGGTACTGTGCATCGACAAAACTGTAACAAAGATTAGTTGACCATATTGAATCCTCCCAAATCATTGAGCTCGCATACAATTTCCACACCTTTTTCATGTTTGTAGCAAAAATAGGTGTTTGCAATATAACTACTCAACTTGAGGTAAGTTTGGCTAATTTCGAGGAAAGTATAAGACCTATCTCCAGTGCAAATGGTGCCTATCGTGCAACAATATGGTAAATTCACCATCTGATCCTCAGAGGAACAAACTATGCTAGTAGAATCTTTTTTGTATCAAAATGAACGACCCTACTACCAAGTTGAATGAATCCTCGATGATCTGTTGGTCAAATAAAGGTTTTTTCTAACAAATCAATTTTAAGCGATGATATAGTAGTTTTGTCTTTTCAGATCCCACAATTTAATTGATGTTTTTCTATTGTTCAATATTTATTGGCAATTTTACCATTATGATTGAAAACACTCCCGTCGCATACCTCTGGCACTGCGATAGAATCGGCTATTGATCATAGATGGTAAAATGGTCTTTATGATGTGGGTCTGTATGGATTTGCAAGTATTTTGTTGAGAATGTTTTGCAGGTACGTAATTCCACATTAGTGAGAATTGGGTCCTATATTTTTTTTTTTTGCATCTTTGCCTGGCTTCTGTATTAGAATGATGCTGTACTCATAGAAGGTTCTTGGTATAGCGGAAATTTTCTTTGTTTGTATCCTTCTAAAACAGTTTGAGTTAAGCCAAGTTTGGTATGATGAAGAACCTTCTTTAAACTGTTAGTGTAGAATGAGATCTCCTGGCCCAATTGAAACCACTACCTGACCCACGGGCTTTTTTTTAGTTGGGAGCAGGTTTTTAATTACATCTGTCGAGAACGTTTCCACTACATGCAGACTTGTTCAGTTCTTGGGCTGGATAGATGGCCTTACGCCGAAGTTAAGATAGTAAATGAACCCTACTGCTCTTTGCATGAGGACCTCTTGTTCGATCCCCGAGCACCCCATTGGTCGGCTGCTAAGAAGCCTTCTCCTAACTCCTAGGTCCCAGACTGGAATCCAAACACCCTCTTCTGAAATCCACAGCATTGCACAACAAACCTACATGCAAACAAAACACATAAAAAATAACAAAAAAAAAAAAAAAAAAAAAAAAAAAAAAAAAAAAAAAAAAAAAAAAAAAAAATAAGAAAATTAAAAATCAATCATCATTCAGGAGAATAAACAAATAGAATAAAAAATCGTCAGTCTCTTGGTTCGTAGCCCTTGTTGACCCGCTTCCACAGTATCAGATATCATGCCATTTACATCTCTTAGTGGTATTTCCAAATTTATGTGGCAGTACAGATTTTTGGGAAGTACTTCCCCAGATTTTCTGGATCTTTCTTTGTCTGTTATGTGAAATGTTTTCTGCTTTCATCAAGAATTAACATATTTTTGATTGGAGTCTTCTTCTCTGCTCTTCTCTCTCTCTCTCTCTCTCTCTCTCTCTCTCTCTCTCTCTCTCTCGGTTAACTGGGCTAGAGGTCTATTTTGTTTATTTTTTTTCAAATAACCAGCTTTTGGACTCGTGGATTTTATGTATTGTTTTCTTTGTTTCTATTTCATTGATTTCTGCTCTGATTTTTGTCATTTCTTCCTGTCTGTTGGGTTTAGCTTCATTTGTTGCTGTTTCCCAAGTGTTTTAAGCTACAGTGCCAGGTCGTTTATTTGTTCTCGGTCTGTCTTTTTTTGATGTGGGCACTTAGGACTATAAATTTCCCTCTCAAGACTGCATCCCACAGGTTTTGTTGTGTTGTATTGTATTAAATAGTGTGTTATACGGAATATACTTTGCATAAGCATCATTTTTTAAAATTTATTTCCTAATTAAGGTATACAAGTAACCAACTCCTTGTGTATTTACTATATATTATTATAAGGGTTTTGATACTAAATCACCTTATATTCATCCAAACAATAAGAGTGTTGTGACTCTAAAGCCATTCTTTTTCTTTTTCCTTAAGGGACATCTAGAGCTAGTAGACAATGAATGCAATAAAGGCTTAACCATGCTTAAGGCCAAGAGTCTCTTGTCATTTGTGTTGCTGATGAGAGTTATTCAAATTGGGTTGAGATGGAATCATAATGTGTTTTTAAATCTGCATTTCATTGATGGCTAAGGATATGGAAGACTTTTAAAATTATTTCCCTGTTATTTGTATTTCATATTTTGAGAACTCTCTGTTTAGTCCCATAGTCAATTTTTTTAAATTGGGTTGTTTGTTTTCTTTATAGTTATGGTTTTTAGTACTTTCTATATTCTACAAACTAATACTTTGACAGCTGTATAGCTAGCAAAGATTTTTCACCCCTCTTTGTCAGATACCTATTTGCTTGATTAATCAATTCTTTTGCTGGATTTATGTATACATTTTATTTTTGATTGAATTTTCATGTATTTAATACAGAATAACTCAATCAATCTTAATCTCCTTTGTACTGCCTTACCCATTGGTAGCCTTACACACACACACACACACACACACACACACACACACACACACATTTGAATACATACACTGTCATTTGTTCGAAGGCCTATTGTGTCAAACTAGCCTCCCTAGACTTTCTTCAGTGTTGGACTTTTTTTTTCTTTCTTTCTTTTTTTTTTTTTTTTTTATTGATGCTTTGTGTTTTATACATCATTTTCCAAGTCAGTTCAGGCATATATCCCTGTTTCTTCCCCCCACCCCAACTCTACCCATCCCACATCATTCTGCTGTAAGAGGTATTTTCTGCAGCTTCTCTGCTTTTGTTTGTGTTTGGTTGTTGTTTTCATTTTTTTAACAAGAGGTGATAATTTGTGAAGTACAAGCATCCTTCAATGTAAAACCAATTTGCAAGCAGTTGATGCCCAAAACACACCTACACAGCTCATGGGTCCCCCATCCAGCAGGGGGGCTTGTATGGTCAAATCAAGTTGATCAAATGAGTGTTCCAGTCTATATGTTGTAGTTTCACCATTAAACCCAATCAAAGCCCTTACATTCTATTCTATTCTACTGCACCCCCTGTTCCGCAGATGTTCCCTAGGCTTAGAAAGGGGCACGGGTGGATGAAAAGCAAAACAATCTACTTTCACTGGAGCTGTATGTGGTCTCTAGTCAGTGTTCTGGCTGTTATTTCGTTCATGGCGGCCAGTTTGTCCCGGCATAACCTTTCGATCCTGCTGATGAAGCACATGCATTTAGATATTTAGGTATTAAACAGTAGAAAAAAGAAAAGATAATATATAGCCTTTTCGATCCTACTAATGAGCACAAACAATTAAGATATATAGGTATTTTACCCCCGTACTAATTCTGGTGGTCGGTTTCCTTCTTTTGGTATCGACACAGATGTTTGGATGGTCATGTTCATTGTCCTGATTATCCGCCTTTTCTTCTGTGCCGGTCTGGCCAGGGGTCTTTCGTGTGGGTTTTCATCCCCTCCTCCTCCCCCTTCCGCGGCTGTAAAGCTTGTGGCATCAGCCAGGGGTTAGTCCTCCAAGGAGCGCGCTAATAGCCCATTCGCTTTGGGAATATACAGACATATGGCTGTCCCTGCTGCACAGTATTTCCAAGCAGATGTGGTGTAGCTAGTGCTGACGGAAGAGTCTTGATTGACTCAAGGAACCTATATTTACTTGTTATTTTGGTTGGGGGGGGGGGAGTGGTCTGTTGGTACCACTCTACTCCTCTGGCATCCCAGAGACCCTCTGTATACTTGCAAGTGCGGTCTCCATAAATCTTTCCCCCAATGTTTATATCAGGGCTTCAACAGCAGCCTTATGGCCTCTCTTCTTGCAGACATCCCATTGGAGGCCAGGAGCCTTTACCTTTTGTGGGGGCTTGGAATCTCCCATGGCACAACATCTCCTTGGTAAAGAATCCATTGTGTGATGTTCAGAGCTCCTGTATTAATAAATTTTGTTGAGTGCATAGCTTAAGGGAGACTTTAGCAAATATTAAAACTAACTAGGTAAAGGATTTGTAATGTGCAAACAGGCCAGAGTATCACGAACTTAATGGCTGAGAAAGGAAAATGCAGCTTTGCAGTGAGTAGGATGTACCAGAAAGTGCCAGCAGAAGGATTGACTCCTCTGGGCATTGAAGGGAAGAAATGCCTCAGATTGCTGCAGACATCAGTCCTCTCTGTGGATCCTACTAGTAACAACTATTTTTAATGATTCCTAATGAAGCTTACCTTCTAGGTGCCGCAAAGGTTTTAATACAAGAGACTTTCTTAACTCCCCCCCATAGAATAAGGAGAAATAAGATGATGACGAGGTCATTCTCCAAGTGTAGATTGGAGCCAGCTGTTATAGAGGTATTCTCTTGTAAAATCAGTAAAACTGCCTTCTTTAATTGACTAATGGACATAGAAACTGTGAAAAGGATTATTCTCTATTCAGTGCTGGACTTTTTTTGTGTTTCATGAGATCTCATTTGATGATTGTTAATCTTAGGAATACTATTTAGAAAGTTTCTAATATGTCTATATGTTAAAGTGCACTCCCTATTTTTTCCTTTAGTATTTTCAGATTATTAGGTGTTTTTTTTTACATTTGAAAAACAGATTTTATTCTTTTTCTATGCTACAGGATGAAAATGATCTCATACATGAATATGTCTAATACATATAGTTAATGTAAATAAAGAACTCATGCTTTTTGTTTATCTTTCAAGAGATATATTCGTAGTTTACTTGTAAAGAATTCCAAATCAGAAAGGTTTGATACACATTTATGGATAAAATGAGGCCACAGGGCCTTTGAAGTCTGAAGCTCAGTGGTCATCTTTACAACTGGAGGCATGGTTTGTTATGGCCTTTAATTTATTTTTATTATTTCTTATTTTTTATTTAATTTATTTTCACTGACATATACAGTATAAATTTGTACATATATTATTAGGTTTTGTGTTGACATCATTGACCAGTTTGGAGTTGAGGTTTTTGCAAGAGGAGAGAGAAGTATCAAGTTTCATTCTTCTACAGGTTGATTATGCAGATTTCCCAGCATCATTTGTTAAAGATGGTTTCCTTTCCCCCGTGTATGTTTTCAGTGCCCTTCTAAAAAGTTGGTAGCTATTGGAGAGAGAACTTATATCTAGTCCTATAATATATTCCATTGGTTTATTTGTCTGTAAATATTTATGCCTTATATTCATAGACAAAAGATACTCTCAACCTTAATTAGAAAAGCTTAGCTTTGCAGTGAACAGCGATGAATATACAAACCCATAGATGTCCAAGATGCTCAATGCAGTTTAGGGCTCATCCATAAACAAGACACTGCACTCCTCTAATACTCTGTGTACCTTGCCAATGGGAGGCAGGGAAGTATGTAAATGGTGAAACAAAGGGAGATGAACTGTGAAATGCCATTGCAATTGTGAGCAGTCATTGACAATATGATCTTGAAACAACTATATTTACCTCCCCTAAGGGTACAAAAGGATGGCCCAGTGAACAATCAGTCTCCTAGAGGGGAAAGATACATGGGGCTTTACCTTTTACTGATAAGCTATTGACTCTCAATAGATTGTACAACAGGGGCTGTCATTGTCTTCAGTTATATATATAACAAGTGCTGAGTTATCTGTTTGCTAAGGTACATCTCCAAACCTATTGTTATGTAGATTACTCCAGTGAAATATTGTGGGATATAAAATACAAAGTGTAGACATGAATGTAAGAACAAGACTTGTAGAAAAGAGTGTACATAAGTGTTATGAGGAGATTGGAGCAGATGTGGTTGGAGTTTGGTTGTTATGCATTATGTACAGTTGTGAAATTATAAAAAAAAATAATAAAAATGGCCTATCAATGTAATTAGGTGCGTAAAGAACCCTAAATCTAATAAAGCAAATACTCAGTTTTAACTTTCTTTTTTAATTTTTTTTTTACTTTTTTATTTATTATTTTATGTGTATGAGTGTACTGTCTGCATGTAAGTAGGTGCACCAGTTTCGTGCAATGTTGCAGAGGTCAGAAGAGGGTGTTCGATTCCCCTGGAACTGGAGTTAAAGACTGTTCTTAGCCACCATGTGGGTGCTGGGAAAGGATCCTGCGTCCTCTGCAAGAGCACTAGGTGCTCTTAAGCGCTGAGCCATCTCTCCAGCCCCTTAACTTTCTTAAACACATAAACTTTCTGAGGAAAAATGAGGTAGCCATGTAAGTCTTTGCAGCATTAATTTTTCCTTTTCATTCTTTCCTTTTTGACTGACACTGCTCTCCATGAATAGTTTCCTTTTCTCTTCTGATAGAGACAATGAGTTTGTTCATCAAAAATTGTCACTTCTCATAGAAACATTTTCCATATACTTGTTATATACATAACCAATATATACATAAGTGGAAATTGTAAGCAGATAACTCTATTGGGTCTACTGAATATAGAATTTTAGGCTTCAATTGCAATGTTTTCTTGTAGATGAGCTTATGGGAACTTCAAGGTAAGCAGGCATGCACATTCTTCTTTAGGCATAATAATTTTTAGTCTCAGACCATCCACTATTAAACTGGAGAAATATGATTATAAGTTTGTGGCTTTAACCTCAAAACAAAGTTTTAACTAGCAAAGCCAAAAATTCTGAAATTTTGAAGTTTGTTTTTGCTCAAAGGAGGAGAAAACATGCCAGGGTACGTGTAAATGTTTTTTAATAAAATATTTTTATTGATGTTTTGTGTGTTCCATATATCATTTCTCAGTCCAGTTTAGACACACTCCCTTTTATATGCCTCCCACCCTACCCCAGTTCATGCATTCTGCCATACATGTCTTGCCTCTTATTCTCAGTCTTTTTAAAGTTTTTCTTTGCAGAGGATTATTGTTTGGAAAGAAGTTATCTGTTTCAGTCAGTTCTTTGATCCAGTCTTTTTGTCGTTTATTTCGCTCCCATTTGTATTGCTCCAAAATATGCCTGTATACACACCACATATATGTACATATATAAATTATGACCTTTGAAAATAACTGTATGCTAATTCCAAAATATGTTTAGGTGTTCACACTTTCCCTTTAATTTTATATTACTCTAATATATGAGTGCATACCCTCCATACGTATACCACAATTACAAAATCTGAAAATAAGTGGTCAGTTAATTATAGAGCCCATTAAGGAATTCACATTATAAAAGCATAGCTGCCTTCAGATAAAAAGAAAAATAGCATTAACTTTTCTCGGCTTGCTTTTCAACTAGGGATTTGGTGCTAGCATCCACAAATGAGGGATACCATTCCTCTTTTGTTTTTCTCAGACTGTGTTACTTCACAGCATAATGGCTATGAGTTCCATCCATTTACCTGCAAAGTTCATGATGTCATCTTTCTTTACTGCTGCATAGAATTCCACTGTGTAGATGTTCCACATTTTCTCTATCCACTCCTTGGTTGAGAGACACTTGGGTTGCTTCTACAATAAACATGCATGTATCTCTGTAATAGGATGAGTCTTGTGGGTATATACCAGGAGTGGTACGACTGGGTCATGTTGTAGGCTCATTTTCAGTTAATTGAGGGTTTTCCACAATGCTTTCCACAGGGTTGCCCAAGTTGTGTTTGCATTCCCACCAGCAGTTGATGAGATTTCCCCTTTCCCCACAACTTCTCCAGCATTTGGTACCCTTTGTTTTCTAGATAATAGCTAGTCTTACTGGAGTAAGATGAAATATTAAAGTGGCTTTAATTTGCATTTCCTTAATTATTAGTGATGTTGAACACTTTTAAAGATGTTTCTCAGCCATTATTACTTCTTCATTTGTGAAGTCTCTGTTCAGCTCTTTACTCCATCTTTTGAGTAGGTCATTTGTTTTCTTCCTCTTTTTTTGAGTAGTTTATACACGGTGGATATTAATGCTCTATCAGATGTATCAATGGTGAAGGTTTCTTCCCACTCTATGGGTTTTCTCTTTACTTCCTTGATTGTTTCTTTGCTGTACAGAAGTTCTTGAGTTTAATAAGGTCCCATTTGTCAATTGTTGAACCTTATTGTTTGTGCAGCTTCTGTCTGATTTAGAACATCTTTTCCTACACCTATGTCATGTAGTTTACTGACAAAGCTTTCTTCTCATATTTTCAGAATTTCAGGTTTCACAGTGACATCTTTGATCCATTTGGAGTTTATTTTTGTGCATGGTGAGAGGTAGGGGTTTAATTTTATTCTTCTACAAGTGGTGATCCAGTTATGCCAACACCATTTGCTGAAGATGCTGTTTTTCCTCCATTGAGTCTTCTTGGCCCCTTTGTCGAATATGAGGTGGCTGAAATTGGATGTGCTCAGTATTGGAGCCTCAATTTTGTTCCATTGATCTACAGGTCTGGTTTTGTGCCAATACTAGGCTGTTTTTATCACTATAGCCTTGTACTATAGTTTGAAGTCTGGTATGGCAATCCCTCCTGTATTGCTTTTTTTGCTCAGGGTTGCTTTGGCTGTCCAGGGTCTTTTGTTTCTCCAAATGAACTTTAGGATTTTTTCTAGGTCTGTGAAGAAGCTCATCAGGATTCTAATTGGAATTGCATTGAATCTGTATATAACTTTGGGTAGGATGGTCATTTTTACTATATTAATTCTTCCAATCTATGAACATGGGAGGTTTTTTCCATCTTCTAGTAACTTCCTCAATCTCCTTCTTGAGGGATTTAAAACTTTTTTTGTAGATATTTTTGGTGTGTTTGGTCAGGTTTGTTCCTAAATAATTTATTTTTTTACTATTATTAAACATTTTTTCTGTAAGTCATAAATCATTTCTCAATCAAATGTAGAGTCACTTCCCTTTCCATGCCCCCACACCTCCTGAGTCCCTGCACTCTCCCATACATGTCCTGCATCTTTTTCTGAGTCTTTCCATAATTTTTCAGTTCTTTTGTTGTTGTTCTCTCCAACTTGTATTGCTACAAGTTGGAGAGAACATACATCCACACATATTTGAATTGGAGAACTTTTTTTCCATGACATCTTTTAGGATAATGTATTTTTTGGAGGCTGTTGTGAGTGGCAAATTCTCCTTGTATTCCTTCTTGAATTGCTTTTTTTCACATAAAGAAAGGCTACAGATTTTTCTAAGTTAATTTTGTATCCCACCAGTTTACTGAGGCTGTTGATGGTTTCTAGAAATTTTCTGGTGGAGTTTTTGACATCCCTTAAGTAAACTATCATGTCATCGGCAAAAAGGGATAGTTTGACTTACTTTTTTCCAAATAGTACTCCTTTGATTTCCTTTTCTTGTTTTATTGCTCTTGTGAGCATTTTAAGCACTATATTGAAGAGGAGTGGGTATAGAGGGCAGCATTGCCAGGTTCTTGACTTTAAGGGGAATCTTTCAATTTCTTTCCCATTTAGGACAATGCTGGCTGTTGGTTTATTGTATATAGGCATTAAGGAATGTTGAGGAATGTTCCCTCCAGTTCAATCCCCTCCAGTATAAAAACTCCACCAGAAAACTCCTAAAAAAGTTTAAGGGTTTCAGTAAAGTGGTGGGATACAAAACTAACCTAGAAAAATCAGTAGCTTTTCTTTACACCAACAAGAAACAATTGGAGAAGGAATATAAGAAGAGCTTCCCACTCACAATAGCCTAAAAAAATAAAAGATCTGGGAACAAACCTAACCAAAGACACTGAATGTAATCAAATAAAAATATCTGCAGCAACCTGCAAAACATAGGTGTAGGAAAAGACTTTGTAAATCAGACTCTAGTGGCACAGGAAATAAGGTCGACAATTGACAAGTAGGATCTCATTAAACTCAAAAGCTTTTATGCAGTGAAAGAAACATTCAGTGACGTGAAAAGAAAAGCCACACAGTGGGAGGAAATGTTCACCACTGAAACATCTGACAGAGCATTAACATCCAGAAAATATAGACTACTCAAAAAACAAAGAAGCAAGAAAACAAATGACCTACTCAAAAGTTGGAGTAAAGAGCTGAACAGAGACTTCACCAGTGAGGAAGTAAAGATGGCTGAGAAACATCTTAAAAAGTATTCAACATCATTAATTACTAAATAAATGCACATTAAAACCACTCTCAGATATTATCTCAATCTGATAAGACTGGCTAAGATCAAGAAAACAAAAGACACTAAATTCTGAACAGGTTGTGAGGAAAGTGGAACACTCATCTACTGCTAGAAGTATTGTAAACTCGTAGAACCACTGTGGAAAGCAGTGTGGAGAACACTTAAAAAACTCAAAATGAATCTGCCACCTGACCCAGTTATACCACTCCTCGGTATATTCCCACAAGACTCATCCTACTGCAAAGACACATGCACATCTATGTTTATTGCACCTCTTTTCACAATAGCAAAGAGCTGGAATCAACCCAAATGCCCCTCAACTGAGGAGTGGGTAAAAAAAAAATGTGGTGCATCTGCACAATGGAGTTCTATTCAGGGGTAAAGAAAGATGACATCAAGAACTTTGCAAGTAAATGGATGGAACTCAAAGCCATTATGCTAAGTAAAGTAATATGGTCCCAGAAAAACAAATGGTGAATGTTTTCCCTCATTTCTGGAAGCTAACACCAAATCCCCAGTTGAAAGGGAACCTGAAAAACATTATCGTTATACTTCTTTTTATCAGACAGCAACTGTCTTGCTATAATGTGAATTTCTTAATGGCGTCTAGAATCAACCTACCACTTATTTTTAGACTCGGTAATTACTGTATATGGGTGGAAGGTATGTATCCATATTTTAGAGTAATATAAAATTAAAGGGGAAAATGTGAATTCCCTAAACGTAATTTGGAATTAGCATACAGTTTCTTCTCAGAGGTCATACTTTTGATACATATGAGATGGATACATAGGCATATGTTGAACAATACAAAAGGGAGGGAGCAACAACATAAAAACTGGGTCAATGAACTGACTGATACAGTTAAACTCTGCCCCAAACAACAAGCGTCTGCAGTGAAAAACTTTGGAAAGACTGAAAGTTTCAAGACATGTATGGCAGAAGGCATGGACAAGGGTGGGGTGGGGGGCAAAGAAAGGAGAATGTGGTCTAAATTGAACTGAAAGATAATGTATGAAATACACAAATCATCAATAAACGTATTTAAATAAGGAAAGAAATAGAACTATAGAGAGAGGTCAACATCTGTGAGACAGTCTCAATATAATCATCTGTAGATTTCACTGAGAAAAGTGGAACTAGAGAGGAGATAGATCTCTCTTAAATGAAATTGTCTTTCAAAAGTAAGAAATTTGAGGGAAGAATCAATTACTCATAAATGCCTAAAATTTCAATTATATTAACCAATAGGAAAGAAATTACAAACAACTTTTGATAGTACTTTTTTAGAATCCTTACTTTTTAACTAATTTTTTTCAGTTAATAGTTATTACAATGACCACATGACAAATGGATAACAAAAATGTGATATATTTACACAATGTATTTCTACTCAGCAATGATGAATGATGAAAGTATAAAATTCACAGATAAATCCATGGAACTAGTGAGTGTTATACTAAGTGAAGTAACACAAACATAGAAAAGCAAGTGATGGGGCTGAAGAGATGGCCTAGCGGTTAAGAGCACCCGACCGCTCTTGCAGAGGACCTGGGTTCGATCCCCAGCACCCTCATGGCGGCCAAGAACCGTCTGAAACTCCAATTCCAGGAGAACTCCAGTTCCAGGGGAATCAGATACCCTCTTCTGACCTCCGCGGCATTGCACGACACGGGTGGGTGCACAAACTTGCATTTAGACAGCACATTCATACACATACAGAAATAAATAAAATTGATAAAAAAATTTAAAAAAAGAAAAGATGAAATTATGAATTTTGCAGGTAAATGGAGGGAACTAGAGATTGTTATAATAAGTGAAATATCACAAAGGCAGAAACCTTAGATATATATGTTCTCCCTCATTTGTGGATTGTAGCAAGAATCCCCTATAGGTGAGTATATATACTGATGTAACACCAGGAGCCAAGAATATGGAAAGAACACATGGAGGTAAATCAGAAGAATGAACACAAAACAGGGGGACGGTAAAGAACAGTTGTTACTGGATGGAAGTGGGGAAGTGGTAGGGTTGGACTGGGAGGGATGAAGGGAAGGGAATACATGGGAACATGGTTGGTGAGAGAGGGAACTCAGAAGAGAGAGAGAGATGGAGTGGAAAAAGATGGTAATGTGGCTGGGGAAGGAGGAAAGAGATGGGAAGGGAAGAAGAAAGAATAGAGATGACTGGAACTTGGGTGGCTAGGGACCCCAGAGTGCAATGAGATATCTCTGAGACCCTAAGAGAAATGCACACACACTTTCTTAACATTAGTGCACAGGTATACTTGTGGGCTAGGAACACAATGCCAAACAGAAGAGACCTTCCTTCGAGTGGTTGGTAAGAGTGATCAAGAAACTCCCAAAATAATATAGTCTATTGTCGATCCTCTTGCTGAAGACAGGACATAATTTGGACACAGGACTCGGAGCAATAGATCAGGATCTGATCTGGAAGCCTTCTACCTAAAGTTTAGCTCTCATAATTCTAGATGATAACATGCAAACTGCTAAGGGAGAAAATGAATGGTCCAACCCAGCCCTAAACCCTAATAACTATAGCAAACTCCACAGCAAGCTACCTCTATTGGTACAGTAGTGGCACTATTGTCTGGGGAAAATCAACAGCTATGTAATTGGATTTAATGTTTTCTCCACGGGAGTGAATATGACACTGTAAACTCAGCCAAACACATATGACTGGAGAAGATATCGATGCTAGAGAAAATCCTATATCTGTCATATTTCTAGACAAATTAAATCTCTTACTATAAGCTAATCATGGATCCTTATATTTATCATAAAGCATACTACTCATCAATAAAGATTTATTTTTGCAACAGCTGAAGGCTACTGCAGAGTTCCATAACTGGTCAGCTATAGAGAATACACATCTGAGAGATGTCCAGTCCTGGGTGACACATCTAGAGTTGAACCTCTACACCTAAAGCTCATGGACCATAATGGAGTGAGGGGTAGAGAGAAAATTAATGTATCCCTCAACCCTCACCAATGAAGCTTGCTTATATAACAGATTGTGATGCACACATTAGACCACAACTGACCAAGTTTTATAGAAGAAAATACTGAAGACTGTGTATCCCTAGGTAGGACTTCTATATTGAACCCCACTCACCCAAGGCTCATGGGCCACAGAAGAAGAGGGGATGGAAAGATTGTGAGAGCCAAGGCTGTTTCATAAACACAGAGAAACAGAGGCTTTCAGGCGTCTAGAAGCTTACACATGTGGACTTGTGGCAATGGCAGCATTGTGCACAGACATCATGCCAACTCAATTAAACCAGGGCCTGGAGGAGAGGAGAGAAATGTTTGGCAGGCCAGCTTTAGACAGAGAAAGGTTGGAGACTAATTGCTGCTGAGTAAAGGAGAATACACCTTACTTAATCTCTACATGGGCTGAGTAGATTCCATTGGATGGATTTGTATAGAAGAAATTCTGGTTACAAATGGTTCCAGGGGAATCCGATACCCTCTTCTGTCCTCCGCTGCATTGCACGACACGGGTGCACAGACCTGCATGCAGACTGTACATTCATACACATAGAGAAAAATAAATTAAAAATTAAAACAAATGGTAGCCTAGATAGGACTTAATACGTGTGACAGATTGCATGAGGTCTGGTGGGCTTTTGGAGGGGAATGGATGGGAGAGGGTGTTTGGATTTGATTGAGAACTGTTGTATAAAATTGCAAAATCTCAATAAGAATTTTTAAAAATTTCTAACTCTTGGTATGAATGTACTTGGATGAGTGCAGAGTGAGTATTTAGCTTTGAGATACTACACTGTCAAGTTAAAGATGTTATCTGGCTCGTTTTTCCTTTACACCTAGTGTCCAAGGACATTTACTCATTTTGCATAAAAATCAACCAAACAACAAAAATGGCTATAAATACTTTATTATTTATAATTTGTCTGTCCATGGAGATAAAAGCAAAAGATCATCTCCATTAACCATTATTACCTTGTGGCCAGCACAGAGATAGCAAAAATTATAGTTATAGTCTCAAGAAGAAAATAAATTGAGTGGAATCCTTGTTTTATATGATGGTACATTTTGTAACAGTTTCCAAGAGCAAGATTTTAATTTGTGAAAGATACTAGCTGGTTTGCTATCTCTCTTATTAGGAGAAGTACCAGGAGCTTCTGTTTATTTATTGTTTGTTTTTTCTTGTTTTTATCATGATCATCTGTAACATTCCATCTTTAGCTCTGCCTTCCTCAGCAGCCATTGTGGAACTTCAGGAAATCAAATTATATGCATTTATTATAATATTTGAAGTTTTTAACATTATATGTGCTTTCATAATAGAAATGGAAGAAAATCTTGATGAAAATTAAACCCAAAAATATATGTTGGGTTCTCCTACTGCTCAAATTTGTGTGAACTTCAATGCGAATATGGGACATCTTTATGGCTGATTTCTAAAGTGCTTGCAAGAAGTGATACCACTTGCTAAATTTAAAACTGCAACAGACAAAATAAAAAGGTAAGACACACTTAGTAATCCTCATTTGATAGATGGAAATATTAAGGGATAAGTTGCCTAAAAGATATTCCCAAATTTACAAACCTAATTTGAATGAGTTGGAAGTTGAAATAAGACTCTTATTGTAAAATATACCCCAAGGAATATGACAAAGGTGATCTTTATCAGTAGAGGGAATGAAGAATATAAGTGTTATTTGATGCCTAAGAGATAATGGCTACTGATATTACTGAAGAATATTGGATATTGTTAGAAAGCCACATATCCTCAATAGCTTAAATACAGGAAGCCAGATATATTTTAAATAGACAATGAAATGTGTATTATCTCAATGACATATGAAAAGCAGAAAGGGCAAAAGAAAACTCCACCTTTAATATGGCATATGATAGACGTAATTTTTAAAGAATCCTGAAACTCTACCCTGTAAGGAAGGCCTTTAGAAAAAGTAATACTCAAAAAAGCCTTCTACTATTACAGAAGTTTCCTAAAATACACATTCCCCTCCCACATGAACATATGCCCCCCATAATCTGTGTGTATGGGGGCATTGCCCCTAGTATATACCACAGGTTAACAAGTAAAAATACCAGTACTAGGTGTAGAGGTTCAATTGTAGATGTGTCACTTAGCATTTGGCATTTCAAAGACACTTATTCTGTGTATAACCAGTCGTGGAACTCAAGGCTCAGGGTTTATCATGGAAGAGGGAGCAGAGAATTTTGTAAGAGCCAGAGGTAGTGGATAGCTATAGGATCATGATATTTTTTGAACAGAATAGGGCAGTTGTACGTATGAATTCTTAACAGTTGTGACAGCATGCACAAGACCTGGACTAGCTTAAGCTAGATATAAACCCAAAATGAGAGGAGAGCAGGCAGGGATAAAATCTCACTCCAAGCTAAGGAAGTGTTAGCCATTCATAGCTGTTGGGAGAGGGAGGGAGGAAGGGCGGGAGAGAGAGAGAGAGAGAGAGAGAGAGAGAGAGAGAGAGAGAGAGAGAGAGAGACATTTCTTTAGGGGTATTATTCCTGGTTTGTCACCCATGCTCCAGGAGATAAATCCACACGTAAGTGTATATGGGCAGCACTAATTGGACTCCATCATGAAAATACAGAATGAAAAGGTGGGAGGGTAGGGAGATGCAGGAGGAGATGGGTTGATGGAGGGGTTGAATATGATCAATACAAATTGCGTTCAAAATTAAACTATTGCTTTGAAAAAGAAACTTAAAACATGTAGAAAGTATCTCAAAACAGAACAAGACATCAAATACACATATGGCAATTTTTGTGGACCAGATTTTTGGCCTTTCAACTTGGAAATATTATCTCTCTCCTCTCTCTCTCTCTCTCTCTCTCTCTCTCTCTCTCTCTCTCAATTTCTTTCTCTTCTTCAGACAAATAAACTGGGAAGTTGTGAGGGTTATCCATACTTTAGCAGTGTTTAGATAGTCTACTCTCAAGGGGCAAATTTTTTTCTTTAAGGCCTCAAAATAAGCCATAGAAATTCAGTCTTTCAGGAGCTTGCAGCTATGGCCTACTAGATTTTGAAAAGTTTTGTGATATTACAGTATCCTAAAGGATACTTTCAAAGTACAAAATGGCATGCAAATGAAAAGGATTTCAAAAATTAGTAATTATCATTTAAACAATGCTTCTTGATGTTATTTCAGTACATTCTGAGAATGACTTTATATGAACAAGGATATTAACCTGCTTCTGTCCCTTCAAAAATTGCTGTCTGTAATAAATGAACTATAAGATATTGTACACTGCAAAGAAATCTGAGCTCAACAATATCATTATCAATTCTTTTGTTCTGTATTCTAGAAGCAATTACTCTTGAATTATATGAGTCAGTCTTCTCTCCTGCATTTCAAAGGAAAAAGTAAAATAAAACTCAAAGTCCCTAGAGTCAAATAAATAGCACAAAATACCCTAAACCAAAGAAGTCTAGAAAGTTTACAGAAAATGTGTACATTTTTATAAGTAAACAAAAAACCTTAAAATATATCCATCATTTAAAATACAAACATTCACGTGTTTCACCTCTTTAGCTGTTTATTGACAGTTAAAATTTTTCATTGAAATCCTACAAATGAATTTCTGATAATAAACTGCATCAGGTAGTTACCTTGTGCATAGTAGTACCACAAACACAAATTTTTAAATGAGCAAAATAATCCATACTAATCAACTATTCATAAAAATACAAGGCACTGAGAGAAGTCAATTGACTGAGTCTGTAAATCCATTGCTATAGCAATATTTTTCCTCACTGGGGAAAAAAAAAGCTATTGCAAAGGAAGTGCAGATTTTTTCCCCAAGCTGACAATAGGGGAACGAGGAGAGGCAGCAGGATGCTTTCTTCACTTATTCCTGTTCGGAAAATTAATTAAAAGGTACAGAAAATACAATTTGTTTTTCTGTAGTTCAGCAAAGGAGTTCTCTTTCAGAAGATCAGCTCCTTTAGAATAAATCTATTTTCTTGGCTCAATTCTGTCATTACTAACTCATTAGGTAAAAGTGGCAGGAGAAAGTTTAATGATTCTTACTGCCCAAGTTAGATGCTTGATGAAGGCTATGGACTGAAAAAAGTACACAAAGATTTTAATTCCAAACCACTTGTGATAGAAAAATAGTATTTTGTTAGCTTGTTTTATAGTTCAATTTCATTTTGCTTTGCTAATTTAATGGTTGTGGAAATAAGTCCTTTATACTGGTTTAATGGTGTTAAAAGATATACTTAGTTGTATTAAAATTTTTAAAGTATATTTGAGCAAAGCGAGATTCATGAGTCAGGCAGTTACAAACCATAGGCAATCTGGGGTTCACAAAAGAAAAAAAAAACATTTAAAAGCATCTACAGGGTAAGACAAACTATATTACTGGTGCTTTAGTTCGTATTTAAAATGTTAATCAAAGGCCTAAAATTGATGCTTTGGTTCCCAGCCCATGGCACCACTAAGAGATAATGAAAAATCTAGGACTTAGGGTCTACTAGGAGAAATTTAGGCAATTGTGAGAGTGTTCTTGAATAGAATATTGAAACACTAGCATTTTCCATTCTGTATATGTATCCCTACCAACATGAGGTGAGCAGTTTCCTCTGCCACAAACTCCTTCCATTTGCTGGAGTCCAAAGGCAGTAAGACCCTGTAGCCATGGTCTGAAACTTGTAAAAGCATCAGCCATAGCAAACCTTTCCTCCTTCAAGTTATCTCAAATATTTTGTTGGAACATTGAAAACCTGATCAATACAATACAGTTACTTTTTAGAGGATAGTTGGTAGTTTCTGATAGCTAATCTATCTACATAGAGATTGGTTGTAGGTTATAGAGTTGTTATGTTCCCTTGAGTTGAGCTTGGTTTGAATATTAGGAATGCTGGACTTATAGTAATGTAATGAACTCTTAACATTTTTGTTAAGCACAGAGAATTTATAATTCCTAATTTAATGTAGGAATTCCACATAGATACCACTTTGTGAATATGTGTGCACATTTATTTTTTCTGCAGTTGAAAGCAGGAAAGCATGGCTAATTTACATTCAGGTACATTTTGTTTTGTCCTGATTTCTCATAAAATTTTAAAGAAATATAATGCATGGGATCCTAAACTAGAAGTTGGAAAAACAGAATATGGTTCCAACTCTATCATTTACCAATTACAGAGTTATGTAAACCTTCAAGCATCAGATTTTATAATTGTCTCAAAATAAAATTAGGACTAGTAATCGCTTCTATGCTCATTTAATTAGTGATAATGTGAATATATATATATATATATATAGATATAGACTATATATAGTTACTAAGATGTCCTGCTAAAAAAAAAAAAAACAAATTTTAAAAAAGAAAGACAAAAAACAACAAACATACAAACACCAAGTACTCCTCATTACTTGGACTATTACAAGGACTTTAAACTTCTTCCTTCTATGGCTATTGTTGCAATTTGAAATGCCTACTACCTTTTGAAAATTAGCCAATAATTTTGCTTTGCTCTGAACTCCATGAAGTATGTATCTATTTCTGAATATATGGTGTTATTGGAAAGTAATATCCTTTTAAATAAGGAATAGTGTTTGGTATAAGGAATAGTGTTTGGTGACTGTAGTTAAGAATTGGGGCATTTCAGTTCTATTTTCTGTTTACTTTTAGATAGGCCAGAATATTAAAAAAAACTGAACAACACAGCAGGCTTTTTAATATAATTAAACCATTACGTGATAACAAGGACGTCATTTAGGTCAAAGTTGAGTTTAAGAGTAGATAATGTTTGCGTTAATAATTAAAAAATAAATGAAAAGTATACATAATATGTCTCGAAATATTCCTGATTAGATTTAAGCCTGCTTTTATAAGTTCAAGGAGCAGAGTGCTGTGTACATTTGTGTGGATATTGGACAGAAGGGTATCAAGTTATTTCCTGCTAATCACAGCACCAGAATGCAGGGTTAAGTGAGACTATCAACTGTAAATCACTTGATGCTTTCATGTCCTTGATTATATTTTAGGAATATTTTTAAATACAGTACAATATATATTGGTTCTCTTTTGAAACCTAACAGTAGTATTTCTTTGGGCACCATCTAATACAGATAATGTCTGTAAAGAGACAAAGACCAGAAATTCAATTGTGTTTCTTATATATAGCCCTACATAAAGGGTCTTCATGTAGGAATTTTCAAATGCCCTTGGATCTACCTGTTAAGCTATATGAAAGAATGGAAGGATAAAAAGAAGGAAAAGAAGCGGGGCTGGAGAGATAATCTAGTGGTTAAGAGCACAGACTGCTCTTGCAGAGGACCCGGGTTCGATCCCCAGCACCCCACATGGCGGCTAAGAAAACCGGCGTTAACTACTCCAATTCCAGGAGAACTCCAGTTCCAGGGGAAACCGATGCCCTCTTCTGACCTCCGCGGCATTGCACGACATGGGTGCACAAACCTACATGCAGACAATACATTCATACAAATAAATAAATAAACAAACAAATAAATAAATAAGTAAATAAATAAATAAATAAATAAATAAAATATTTAAAAAATGACATCATAGAAAAAAAAAGGAAAGAATAATGATGAACAGCAGTAAAGGAGAGAAATGAAGATAAAGATTTCTACTAGAAAACATGTGGCTTGTATAATTCACGTTATTTAAACTTCTTGCACATCTAGTTTCACTGACAGATACTAATGGCTTTCTTGCGATAAGTTTCATCTGCTAATAAATTAGCCTGTGAGCCTATGGGGATTAGCCCATTTTTTTACTTTGGACAAATAAAAAAAATTCTCCCACTTTTTCAATATACTTCTAAATATTTGATTAAATAGTGAAGACATTCTACACCTGTATGGAAGTTGAAAAATTTGAGATAAAATTTCATTAGAAATTATAGCTAATAGGGGCTGGAGAGATGGCCTAGCGGTTAAGAGCGCCGACGGCTCTTACAGAGGACCCGGGTTCGATCCCCAGCACCGACATGGTGGCCGAGAGCCGTCTGAAACTCCAATTCCAGGAGAACTCCAGTTCCAGAGGAATCCGACACCCTCTTCTGACCTCCGTGGCATTGCACAACACGGGTGCACAGACTTGCATGCAGACAGTACACTGATACACATACGGAAATAAATAAATGCCGGGCGTGGTGGCACATGCCTTTAATCCTAGCACTTGGGAGGCAGAGGCACGCGGATCTCTGTGAGTTCGAGGCCAGCCTGGTCTACAGAGTGAATTCCAGGACAGCCAGAGCTACAAGGAGACCCTGTGTCAAACAAAACAAAACAAAACAAAACAAAAACAAACAAACAAAAAAAACAAATTATAGCTAATAATAAAATATCACATGATTTGTTGGTTAAAAACTGAAAATAGTGTATGCAGATTTCTGTGTGTGTCTGTGTGTGTGTGTGTTTTCAGTTCTTTCTACCTAATTAAAAATTTAATTCTTATTTGAGCTAAAAATTACACATCTGCCTTAGTCAGTTATGGAAATTAAGTATCTGAAATTATCTTACTCCTTTATGACCAAACTGTAGTTTTCTTCTAATGAAGGTAGGTGATTAAATTTACTACAACTTGAAATTTTTTGATTATATATGTGGTAAAATATGATAGAAGCAGATAAATAAAATACAGAATGACCAGGTTGTTTATATAACTTACCCTCAATGTCTGAACTGGATTCTCTGCCTAATAAATGAACAACTTTAAATATAAATGGGTTAATTTCATGTACAACACAATATAAATATCCATAAAAATTCACTTCTTATATAAGTGAATCAAAATTGAAAGCTATATTAAGTCGTCTTTATTGTCATGTCTTCTTTTCAGTGACTGCTCTCCTTTAATGCTATTATGGTTTGAATGTGGAATTGCGCTCACAAGCTCATGCTTGGACTGCTAGTTCCTCAGTTTCTGGATCTAGTTTGAAGGCTGTAAAGGCTTCAGGAAGTTGGGCCTGTTTGATCGAGATATATCATTAGAGATTGAGGCCTTTGAAGATTCTACCTCTCCTGGAGCTAGTCCAACAAATTATCAGGAACACGGGCCACATAATCCTGCCACGTTGAACTCTTCCATGTCTTCCTGATCATAATGGACTGAAATAGTGTCAAAAACATGAACCAAAAAAAATGTTTCCTTAAGATGTTCCGATTTATTTATTTATTTATTTATTTATTTATTTATTTATTTATTTTGCGTGTGTGTGTGTGTGTGTGTGTGTGTGTGTGTGTGTCTTTTTGAGAAAGGGTCTCCCCTTTATCCCTGACTGACCTGGAACTTGCTATGTAANGAAGATTGGTGACTCACAATTGCAGACCATTTTAAGAGATGCCTCTAGCATAATCGCCTAAGATCTTAGTTGAACCTGAGGCGCAAGGAACAAAATTATCCCACAGGTCCCTCGCCAAATTGGTCGTGGACGTAAGTTCATGTTTGTTAAGCACCCAGAAAGGCTAAAGTTGCACCAGCCTGTTACATGCAACCTATATTAACATGTATCCTTTGGAAACAAACGTGATGTATTGTTATTTCGTCATATCGTATTTATTGATTTGCATTTTCCATTTGTAATATCACCCATACTCCTAAAAGATGCACACACTAACCTCCATCATTACATAAAAATCCAAGGTTCTGCAAAGACGTGTTAGTGTCAGCTCTATAACAAAGCTGTGTTAGGGATTCCCAATACAAGAGCACAGTGTCTTAGATCATAGAATAAGATTAAAATTAAACCTTTGCTATTTTTTCTTACACCAGGTACTTGGGTATTAGCACCACAGATGAGGGATACCATTTGTTTCTTTTGTTTTTCGAGAACTGTGTTACTTCACTCTAGCCTAAATACTTCTAGCTCCATCTTTATTCTTAATGTAACAGTGAGTATATATTAACCATTCTGCACATTCTGGCCTCAAGTTCCTGGGCTCAAATTAACCTCCTGTCTCATCATTCCAAAGTAGCTAGAATGAGGATTGCATTATTTTATCCAGATTTTCGAAACCAAATCCTGTTTTGCACTTCATGGAGTGAAGAACACCGGTGATAACACTTTATTTTTACCACCATTGTTTTGCCCAATCCAACCATCATATCCAGAAGTGAAAAGTTCCTCAAAGCTTCATATTATTACCGTGGTTCATTAAGTAATATGATGATCAAAAGCACCAGTTTGTCAAACTAATGAAGGTGACAACTGTATGCCATTAGTTAAGAGTCGCTTTTGGTCCAAGCATCGGGAGTCGAAGAAAGCCCCCCCAGAATATGCATCATCACCTCCCTTAAATAACTATCAAATTTCTACTGCTAGTTCAGGTAGTATATGGGTAAAGACGTTTGGATTATTAGGAGACTTCAGACTATGCTTTGAGTCACCTCAGTGAAAGTGAAAATGCTATTAGCTCATCATGGATTTTGACAAAGTAAAACAAACTGTCTACACAGAAGCACCTAATTCTGTTCTGGAGGCAGAAGAGGTAGAATTTTCAGAAAGGTAAAAACGAGGTCCCTGGTGTCTTATGGAAGACATTAGTATGTTTTACCTGTTCCGTGTACTTACTGTGGTTCACGATGGTTTTCTAAATAGAAGAAAACGCCATGGCTTGACAGGGTTGTTCCCAAAGAACAAAGTGAATATCAGAATAAAAGTTATTTCAGCACATTTAGAATTCTGCAAGCCTAAAAAAAAAAGTTAGGACACATTTAGATGTAGTCATAAATACCCATGGAAGCCTGTCAAAGTAATTTAGGGAAGCAAAAATAGAAAGGTTATCCTATTCATAGCTCTTTTTAAAACTCTGACAGCTGTTATAAAATTTTAAATTTCCTAACATCTTTGAGCTGATAAATCTCTCCTAGGGATTCCAAAACCTAAGCAAAATTAGTTGTTTAAGCAAAAAGCTAAGAAAACAATAGAAAACATATTTGATCATATCTTTGTATAAACGTATTTTAGGGAGATTCAATTACTTGTTTTGTTTCTTCTTCTGACAACTAAGACACATACCAGCTTCAGGGAGTATGATACTTCTCTCAATAAGCAAAGAAAACACTTTGGGAAGAAGAAGGATGACTTCTAGTCTTAAATGATAATGTACCATCGCTAAGAGAAGCACATTAGGTTGATTAGCCCAGGCAATTTCCAGTGGAATTTATTTTATTTCCTTCTCTATTTAGATTCCCAGCCTAGCACCATTAGCCCGCCATGTATGGCAAACTAAAAAAAGAAGAAAAAAAACAAAAAAGAATAATCTGATGTAAAAGATAAAATTAAAAGTGCATTCTACTTAAATCATTCCAAACTAAGCAGAGTATCCATGTAGGGAATTTGGGGCCTGAAGCCAGAGCATAAGAAAACAAATAAAAACATAGTATAATGAAAGTATAGGGGATCCAAAGATGGCCTTTCATTTCTATTTTTTTATAATCTTATTTTTTATTGCTTTATAACTTTATTGTTGATTGAATTTAGTGTGGGTTTTATTGAATTGATTGATTTACATGTATCTCATTATGTTAGTCTTATTTGCCTGGGTACTGATTTAAGCCAGGCGCCCACAAATCATGGATATCCCACTGCTTTAGGCTCCTTCCTTCGCTCATGAGTGCTTTCGGATTAAAGGTAGACACCTACCTCCACAACTACTTATTTTCTTCTATTTTTTACTTACATGATGAAGTATCTGATAGTTGCTTGTGACTCGTGGATCCGTTTGACTACTCGTCATGGAAATTTATTTTAATATGGTTTAGTGCCTTAATTACTTCAATACAATCAATGTTTTAGTTTTACTTTTCTCCTCCACCATAACAAAAATAAACAACAAACCGCTGCAGCACTAGATTGATTAAAAAAGAACCCAATATAGAACCTGCAGAACTTGCTGAAGCATTATTGGCAAACAGATTGATGGTCCAGTAAAGTAAAGACCGGCCTTCTTTAGAAAAGGGAGCCAAAGGAGAATTGGATTTAATGAGGATTAAGATTGATTGAGAAAAACTTAGGTATGAAACCACACAACAAAATTCAATATAAAGGTTAAAAAGCTCCTCCATGCACACGGAAAACCAGAAACCCCAAAGAGGGTCCAAATGGTCAAAATGTAGATCAGATTAGGCGTCTACAGCTTATGGTTCTGTGGACCACATTGCTGACACCTCACGCGGAGGGCTCAGGGGAATACTTCCAAAAGGAGGAGGAAAACTTGTAATGAGCCAGGGAGGTGCTACAAGACTAAACAGAAATGTTCCTACAAGCTCCTGGGAACTCATGCTCATATAAATAAGCAGTAGATCGAGGCCAGATCCATGCAAGCTCAGCTGGACAAAACCCAACAACAGACACTGTAAAAAATGGTGTAGCAGAGCGAAGCTCTGCCTGAAGGAAAAATATTGGCAGCAGATGACATTGTCGATGAAGAGCAGCCGTGTTCTCATAGAAGGGACTCCTCTGGCCTACTTGGCACCAGAGGCCGAGTCGCTTCTTTTTTTTGTTTTTTTAATAGTTTATTATTGATAGGCTTGTGCATTTCATACCTTTTTTCCAATTCAGTTCAGCTTATTTCCCTTTCCCTCCCCCCCCCACCCCCCCCCATCCAGATCATTGCATTCTGGCCATAACTGTCCTGCATCTTTCTCTCAGTTTTTTTTTTTTCTTTTTTAGCTATAAGTGATTAATCATTGAGTACAACACCCTTCATGCAAAACCAATCTGCAGGCTGTTGTGGCCAAACACCGACAGCCCCACCATACAGTGGGGGGTGACCAGGTGGGGGTGGGTTGTTGGGGTTACATAGTGGAAGTGTTGTGGGGGGGTTGTTCATTACGTATTAAATGATGTCCCGACTAACTTTGTTGTAGTTTTCACCATACACCCCAATAGGCCCAGCCCTTACTATTTACCACGCCTCCCTCCTCAGAGTGTTCCCTAGGCCTTAGAAAAGGGGCACCGGGGGTGGATGAAGGTAAACAGTCCACTCTCTCCTGGAGCTGTTGACTTGGGACCTGTCAATTCTGGCTTTCCTTTCATGGGTGACAGTTTTGTCCAGGAATACTTACCTTAGAGTCTCCCTTTCTAAAGGAAACTTGAAGCCATTAGCTAGTAAGTGAAGTAACCAACACGTCACCAGAAAAACAAGTGCTGAATGGTGTCTCCTTCATTTGACGCCATGCTGACACCCAAATCCTCAGATGAAAAGCAGCTGAACAGTTATTGTTATATTTCCTGTTTATCTACTTGAAAGCAACTATGTGTGGTATATGTAAATCTCTTAACGGGAACTCTAAGAATGATCCACCACGTACTTTCAGATTTTGATGAATTACTGTATATGAGTGGAAAGTATGTATTCAATATTAGAAGAAAATCAAATAAAATTAAAGAGAAAAGAAAAATGTGAATTTCAACAACAACAACAACAAAAGACTAGGAAGGAGAAAGATGCAGGAAGTGTTTGGCTGATGGCACTGGTGGCGGAGTGGGGTGGTACGGAGAAGGGCAGAGGAATGGGTTTGAGGGATAGGAAAGGGAAAGGGGATAAGTCTAAACCAACCTGAGAAATGATGTCTGAAATACAAAAACTTCACTAAAAGCATTATAACAAAGAAAACGAAGAAACGAACATGAGGACTCTGATACTGACAGTAAAATAGCGCCAGGGGAGGACCGCTAAGCTGACCGTGATTGGTTGGGATGATAGGAGCAGTAGGAGAGTAATTTGGACATCAGTGAAAACTTATCATGAATGACAGAAGGTGTGAACGGTACCCTGGGTGGAGGGGGGGTAGGTGCAGGGGATTTCAAAGGGTGAATAGGAGACAGTGATTATCGGATTACGATATGATCAAAAATTCGCTATTAATGTATAACAAACACAAAATTGAATTAAAAAGGAAAACAAAACATATTTTAAGTGAACTTTAGAGCAAATAGCATCAAAGTAACATAATGAAACTTTTGTGATACTCAAAAAAGCATTAAATACAGTGATAATTTAAAGGAAAACCCATGTTTTTCTCCAACTTGTCATTGCTTCAAATATATATATATATTTGAAGCAATATATTATCTATCCCAGGTGTCCTTATCGTCTTGCTTTTTTCTTTCGTTATCTTTTCTCTCTTTTTTGTTGTTTAGTTTCTGTTTACTTTCTCTTTCCCCTTTTTCTTCTCTCTTTGCTTCCTCTTCTGTTTTCTTTTTCTCTTTAATTGTTTATCTTCTCTTAGTCTTTCTTCTTCTTTTCCTTTCCTTTCTTTTCTTTCTTTTTTCTTTTCTTTTTACCAAATCTGCCCAGGTTTTCCCCAAGGTGAGTGCTTGAAGTATTTCCTCCCTCCTTTGGCAAGCCCAAAAGTACCCATAATGCCTTTTAATCCTAGCACTCAGATTGGTAGAGGCAGGTGGATTCTTTTGTGAGTTGTTCAAGGTCAGCATGGTCTATCAGAGGTGCGTTTGAGTATGTAAGCTGGGGCTTTACAGGGAGCCCTTTGTCTCGAAAAGATTAAAAAAAAAAAAAAAATCCAAGACTGCTTTGCCTTTGCCCGGGCTTGGTGGCACGCATGCCTATTTAATCCCTAAGCACTTGGCGGGGCAGATGCAGGCATGGGCAGGCAGATCTCTGTTGAGTTCACGGCTACAGCCTGGTTATTTATTTATTTATTTATTTATTTATTTTGCGTGTGTGTGTGTGTGTGTGTGTGTGTGTGTGTGTGTGTCTTTTTGAGAAAGGGTCTCCCCTTAGTCCCAGCTGACCTGGAGCTCTCTATGTAGACCAGGCTGGCCTTGAACTCACAGAGATCTGCCTGCCTCTGCCTCCCAAGTGCTAGGATTAAAGGCATGTGCCACCAAGCCCGGCAAAGGGCAAGTCTTGTATTTTTTTTTTTTTTTTATCTTTTCGAGACAGGGTCTCCCTGTAGCCCCAGCTATACTAGAACTCACTCTGTAGACCAGGCTGACCTTGAACTCACAAAGATCCACCTGCCTCTACCTCCTGAGTGCTAGGATTAAAGGCATATGGTACTGTTTGGGCTTGCCAAGGAGGAAACTTCAAGCACTTCCTTGGGGAAAACATGGCATCTTTGGTAAAAAGAAAAAGAAAGAAAGAAAGAAAGAAAGAAAGAAAGAAAGAAAGAAAGAAAGAAAGAAAGAAAGAAAGAATCCTCCAACTCAGGAGATATATATATTGCTTCAAATATATATATATATTTGAAGCAATACAAGTTGGAGGAAAAAATGGAATTTCCATGTTAAAGTATCACTGTATTTTAATGCTTTTTTAGTATCACAAATTTCATTTATGTTACTTTGATGCTATTTGTACTCTAAAGTTCAACTTAAAAAATATGTTTTGTTTTCCTTTTTAATTCAATTTTGTGTTTTATACATAATTTTTTGATCATTCTTAATTACCATTATATTCACTTCTCCCTTGGCACCCTCCCTCACCTCCACCCAGGGGTTCACACCTTCTGTCATTCATGATAAAGTTCACTGTGCCAAATTACTCTCCCTGATCACTCCTCAATGGTAGCTCCTCCCCTGAGCTCTATTTACTCTATTCAGAGTCTCATTTCTTTCTTTTTTTTTATAATGCTTTTATTAATGTTTTGTGTATTTCAGACATCATTTCTCAGTTTGGTTTAGACTTATTCCCCTTTCCCTTCTCCCCGCCCCACCCCAGATCATGCACTCAGCCATAACACTCCTGCATCTTTCTCTCAGTCTTTTGTTGTTGTTGTTGTAGAAATTCACATTTTTCTCCTTTAATTTTATATTTCTCTAAGATATGAATAGATATTTTCCACTCATATACAGTAATTACAGAGTCTGAAAGTACGTGGTGGATCAATTCTAGAGTCCGTTAAGAGATTTACATTATAACAACATAGTTGCTTTCAGATAAACAGAAATATAACAATAATGTTCAGCTTGCTTTTCATCTGAGGATTTGGTGTTAGCATCGTCAAATGAAGGAGACCATTCAGCACTTGTTTTTCTGGGACTGTGTTACTTCACTTAGCATAATGGCTTCAAGTTCCTTTAGAAAGGAGACTCTAAGGTTATTCCTGGACAAACTGTCAGCCCATGAAAGGAAACAGCCAGAATTGACCAGAGTCCAAGTCAACAGCTCCAGAGAGAGTGGACTGTTTTACCTCTCATCCACCTGTGCCCCTTTTCTAAGCCTAGGGAACAACCTGCGGAAGAGGGGGCGTGGTAGAATGTAAGGGCTGCGATTGGGGTGAATGGTGAAACTACAGCAATGTAGTCTGGACACTCATTTGATCAACTTGATTGAACAAACAACCTGTCACCCCCCACTGGATGGTGGGGCTGTAGGTGTTTGGGCACAACAGCCTGCAGATAGGTTTTGCATGAAGGATGCTTGTACTCATGGATTATCACTTATAGCTAAAAATGAAAAAAAAAACTGAGAGAAAGATGCAGGACAGTTATGGCAGAATGCATGATCTGGGATGGGGTGGGGGTGGGGGGGGGGAGGGAAAGGGAAATAAGCCTGAACTGAATTGGAAAAAATGTATGAAATGCACAAAGCATCAATAAAAACTAATTAAAAAAAAAAAAAAAAGAAAGGAGACTCTGGCCTCTGGTGCCAGTAAGGCCAGAGTCTCCTTTCTAATGAAGAACAGGTCTTCTTCATCTGACCATCATCTGCTGCCAATATTTCCTCAGCAGAGCTCGGCTCTGCTACCCATTTTTACAGTTCTGTGTTGGGTTTTTGTCCAGCTGAGCTTGCATGGATCTTGTGCATGCTGATACTAATGCTGTAGGTTCATATGAACCGGGTTCCAAGAGCTTGTAGGATACATTTCTGTTTAGTCTTGTAGCACCTCCCTGGCTATTACAATTTTCCTCCTTTTTGGAAGTATTCCCTGAGCCCTGCGTGGGTGTCAGTGTGTCCACAGAACCATAATCTGTAGACGCCTAATCTTCATCATTTGACCATTTGGACCCTTTTGGGTTTCTGGTTTCCTGTTGCATGGAGGAGCTTCTTTAATATTGAAATTTTTGTGTGTTTCATACATAATTTTTCCATCAATCTTAATCCTCATTAAATCCAATTCTCCTTTGGCTCCCTTTTCTAAAGAAGGCCAGGTCTTCTTTACTGGACCATCATCTGTTGCCAATAATTCTTCAGCCAAGTTCTGCAGTTCTATGTTGGGTCTTTATCCATCTAAGCTTGCACTGGTTTTGTGTGTTATTTTTGTTATGGTGAGGAGAAAAGTAAATAATAAAACATTGATTGTATTTAAAGTATTAATATCACTAAACATATATTAAAATAATTTCCATGAGAGTAGTCATAACGTTCACAGTCACAAGCAACTATCAGATACTTCATCAGGTATAAAAAATAGAAGAAAATAAGTAGTTGTGGAGGTGTCTACTTTTAATCCTAGCACTCAGGGAAGGAAGGAGCCTAAAGCAGTGGGATATCCATGAGTTTGTGGGCAGCCTGGTCTGTAAATCAAGTACCAGGCAAATAAGAGCTACATAATGAGATACTATGTAAATCAATCAATCAATAAACCAATCAATCATTCAATCAATCAATAAAGTTATAAAGCAATAAAATAATAAATTATAAAAATAATAGAATGAAAGCATCTTTGGATCCTATACTTTCATCATACTATTGTTTTTGTTTTCTTTGCTCTGGCTTCAGGCCCCAAATTCCCTACATGGATACTCTGCTTAGTTTTGAATGATTTAAGTAGAAATGCACTTTTAATTTTATCTTATTAGCATCAGATTTAAATGAGTTATCCAATACATGCGGCTTAATCTTGCTAGGCTGGGAATCTAAATAGAGAAGGAAATAAAATAAATTCCACTGGATAATTGCCTGGGGTAATCAAGCTAATGTGCTTCTCTGAGGATGGTACATTATCATTAAGACTAGAAGTCATCTTTTCTTCCCAAAGTGTTTCTTTCTTATTGGAGAATATCATCTCCCTGAAGCTGGTATGTGTCTTAGTTCAGAAAGAAAAACAAAACAAGTAATTGAATCTCCCTAAAATACGTTTATACAAAGATATGATCAAATATTTCTTTCTATTGTTTTCCTTTAGCTTTTTGCTTAAACATAATTTTGCTTAGGTTTTGGAACCTAGAGAGATTATAGCTCAAAGATGTTAGGAAATTTAAAATTTTATAACAGCTGCTCAAGAGTTTTAAAAAGAGCTATGAAATTAGATAACTGGTATTTTTGCTTAACACTAATTACTTTGAAAGGGTTACAATGGGTATTTATGACTACATCAAATGTTGTTCCTAACTTTTTGTGTCTTAGGCTTGCAGAATTCTAAATGTGCTGAAATAACTTTTATTCTGATATTCACTTTGTTCTTTGGGAACAAACCTGTCAAGCCATGCTTTCTTATTTTAGAAAACCATCTTTAAACCAGACAGTAAAAGTAGAAAACACATCTCTAATGTCTTCCATAAGACCCAGGGACTCTCTTTTATCCTCTTCTGGCCTCCAGACAGCAATTAGGTGCTTCGTGTAGACAGTTTCTTTCTCCTTGTCAAAATATATGACTGAGTAATAGCATTTTCACTTTCACTGAGGTGACTCAAAGCATAGTCTGAAGTCTCCTAATAATCCAAGTCTTTACCATATACTACCTGAACTTAGCATGTAGAAATTTGATAGTTATTTATGAGGTGAAGAGGGAAATAATTCTTTATTATATAAATAGATTGACAAATACAGTTTTAGATTCTTATTTTGACAAACTGGATTTTGATCATATATACTATAATGAACCAGGATAAATATATTAATCTTTGAGGAAACTTTTTCACTTCTGGATATGAATGGTTGGATTGGGCAAAACAATGGTGGTAAAAATAAAAGTGTTGATCACCAGGTTGTTATTCACTCAAATGAAGTGCAAAACAGAGATTTGGTTTTCGAAAATCTGAGATAAAACTAATGCAATCTATTCTAGCTCTTTGGAATGATGAGACAGGAGGTTAATTTGAGCCCAGGAACTTGAGGCCAGAATGTGCAGAATGGTTAATATATACTCACTGTTACATTAAGAATAAAGATGGAGCTAGAAGATTTAATGCTAAGTGAAGTAACACAGTCTCAGAAAAACAAAAGACAAATGGTATCCCTCATCTGTGGATGCTAATACCAAGTACCTAGGTGTAAGACAAAATAAGAAATGTTAATTTTATATTCCTTATGATCTACAGACAACTGTGCTCTTGTATTGGGAATCCCTACACAGTTCTAGAGCTGAACTAACACGTATTTGCAGACCTTGGATTTTTAGTATATGATGGAGGTTATGTGTGCATCTTTTAGAGTAATATGGGATTAAAATGGAAAATGCAAATCAATAAATATGACAAGGAAATAACATACAGTTTGTTTCCAAAGGATACGATGTTAATATAGGTGCAATGTAACAGGCTGGTGCAACTTAGCCTTTCTGGGTGCTTAACAACCATACTTGACGTCCATACCAATTTGGCCGAGGGACCTGGGGGATAACTTTGTTCCTTGCCCTCAGAGTTCAACCAAGTCTTAGGCGATTATGCATAGAGGCATCTCTTGAAATGTCCTGCAGAGGTGGGTCACCAGTCTTCCTGTTCAGGGAAGTCTTGGAGAGCCACTAAGCAGAATTCAACCAGTGTCCAGTCGATAAAGAAGAAAGTCTGCTCATGCTTCAGAAAATGAAGCCTGGTCTAGCAAGTCCTGATTTTGTCCTCAAGTGGATGGAACTGGTGGATGAGGAGCTGTGCTGGATAGCTTTAGTGTCAATTTGACAAACCTGGGTTGAGGGAGCCTCAATTGGGGAATTGGCTCCATTGGATTGGCCTGTGTTCACATCTGTGGAATATTGTCTTGATGGTCATGCAGTGTGCGAGGGCCCAGCCCACAATGAGTAGTGCCACCCTGGGCAGGTTGTTGTGTACTGTATAAGAAGGCGGGCTGTTCATGAGCCAGAGGAGCAAGCCAGTGGACAGCATTCCTCCATGGCCTGTGCTTCAGCTCCTGCCTCCAGGTTCCTGCCCTGCGCTCCCTAAGTGATGAACTGTGATCCAGGAGATGTAAGCTGAATAAACCCTTTCCTCCCCAAGTTGGTGTTGGTCAGAGTATTTTGTCACAGCAATGGAAGACAGACTAGAACAGAAAATTGGTACCAGGAGTGGGGTATTGCTGTGACAGACCTGATCTTTGTGTTTTGGGGAAGGACTGTGGACGCATTTGGAACTTTGGGCTGGGGAAATCATTGAATGCCTAAAGATCATTGCTGTGGAGCTTGGAGCAGTTTTGCTGAGTTGTAGAAGATGGAGGCCTGGCTTGTGAAGTCTCTAGTTTCAAAGGGGAGCAGAGATCATCAGGATAGTTTAATCTATGGGTTCTGGTCAGCTGGGGCTGAAGAATCAGCTGTAAGTAACAAGAGATCAGAACCCGAAGTGAAATTTTTGCTTTACTGGGACAATTGATGCTGGTTATCTGGGGCTGAAAAATCATCTGTAAGTAACAAGAGACCAGCATCACTGGTGAAATATTCTGGGAAGAATTTCTTCAGGGTCAGCACACAGAAGCTGTAATCCAGAAGGGGCCTGAGCCTCCATCTCAAGCCAGAAGCAGGACGTGGTAATGTGTAAGAGTCTCCTATACAGTTCTGGTGTTGAAATTTGAGGGGGTCAGAGAGAGGAGCCAAGGTTTGGCACTGAGAGGTCAGGAAAGACCATTGGTGGAAGTGCACCCCGGTTGCAGTGAAGACCCCAGGATTGCAGGAGTCATGGAGAGAAGCTGAGGTTTTGCATCAGGAGAGGTCAGAAGAGACCATTGGTGAAGGTTCTGCCTCAGTTTCAGTGGAAACCCCAGATTTTTGGAGATGCCAGGACCATGGGATGACTACCAAGAACAGTGACAGGTGTGGAATGGTGTCAGCCTGGGCCTGCCAGATGAGCTGTGTGTGCCAAGGACAGCAGAGTCAGAGAGGGGGAGCTGCCAAAACCCTTTGGAGCTCAGGTGTCCAGCCTTGAGCTACTTTGCCGGACTCAGGTTTTGTTTGAGAGTGCCTGATTCTTCCCTTTGGAATAAGGCAGTACTTGTTTTGATTTTACAGCAGCCCACAGTTAAGAGACTTTTAATAGACTGAACTTTTAATCATTAGGACATTTTAAGGACTGTGGGGCTTTTAAGGTTGTACTGTCTTAGGTTGTGATTAATGTTAACATCATACTTTGGGGATAAGAACTGGAAAGGTGGTGGTTTAATAGTGATGTGTTTTGTGTGTCAAGTTAACAAGGGGTCAATTGTGCTGGATATCTTTAGTGTCAACTTGACACACCTGGGTTGAGGGAGCCTAAATTGGGGAATTGGCTACATTGGATTGGCCTGTGTTCACATCTGTGGAGTATTGTCTTGATGGTCAAGCAGTGTGGGAGGGCCCAGCCCACAATGAGTAGTGCCACCCTGGGCAGGTTGTTGTGTACTGTATAAGAAGGCGGGCTGGGCATGAGCCAGAGGAGCAAGCCAGTGAACAGCATTCCTCCATGGCCTGTGCTTCAGCTCCTGCCTCCAGGTTCCTGCCCTGAGTTCCTGCCTTGGGCTCCCT
>VZQC01012180.1:239671-309470 GCA_009823505.1 Rhizomys pruinosus
TATATATTCGTCCTGTTACTTCTGTTTCTTTAGAGAACCCTGACTAATACATCCACCAATGGTCTTTCCTGACCTCTCACAGTGCCAAGCCTCGACTGCTCTCTGTGACCCCCTCAAATTTCAACACCAGAACCATATAGGAGACCTTTACACACTACCAAGTCCTGCTTCTGGCTGGAGATGGAGGCTCAGGCCCCCTCTGGATCACAGCTTCTGTGTGCTGACCCTGAAGAAATTCTTCCCAGAAGATTTCACCACAGTGATGTTGATCTCTTGTTACTTACAGCTGATTTTTCAGCCCCAGCTAACCAGCATCAATTGTCCCAGTACAACAAAGTTTTCCCTTCTGGTTCTGGTCTCTTGTTACTTACAGCTGATTCTTCAGCCCCAGCTGACCAGAACCCACATATTACACAGTCCTGATGATCTCTACTCCCCTTTGAAACTAGAAACTTCACAAGCCAGGCCTCCATCTTCTACAACTCCTTCAGCAAAACTGCTCCAAGCTCCACAGCAATGATCTTTAGGCATTCAATGATCTTCCCAGCCCAAAGCTCCAAACGCTTCCATAATCCTTCCCCAAAACACCAAGGTCAGGTCTGTCACAGCAATACCCCACTCTTCTGGAACCAATTTCTGTTCTAGTTTGTCTTCCATTGCTGTGACAAAACAATCTGACCAACACCAACTTGGGGAGGAAAGGGTTTATTCAGCTTACATCTCCTGGGTCACAGTTCATCACTCAGGGAGCCTAAGGTGGGAACTCAGGGCAGGAACCTGGCGGCAGGAGCTGAAGCACAGGCCATGGAGGAATGCTGTTCACTGGCTTGCTCCCCTGGCTCATGCCCAGCCTGCCTTCTTATACTGAACACAACGACCTGCCTGGGGTGGCACCACTCATTGTGGGCTGGGTTCTTCCACATTGCTTGACAATCAAGACAATACTCCACGGATGTGGCCACAGGCCAAGCCAATGGAGCCAATTCCCCAATTGAGGTTCCCTCAACCCAGGTGTGTCAAGTTGACACTAAAGCTATCCAGCACAGTATACTCCCATTATTTTACACTATTGCTATTCTAGAAATTTGTGATTGAATATCTTGGAAGAGAACACAGTTGATTCTAGTCTGGGATATTAATGAGAATTCATGTGAAGGTTTTTATGTGAATACTTGCTTTCATTTCATTAAGGCTAAATAACTAACAGTTTTAAAATGGAGCATCTCTTCAAAGATGCTAGATTTCTTTGGAATAGTCAGATGTGCCTAGTTGATAAGACCCAATTGCTGAAGAAATCATATCACCTATTTGCAAAATATAGAAAAATCAAGCTGAAATTGAGCTGGAATCCTTTATTCCTCCTAGGTAGCTTATCTTGTGCTGGAAAGGTCCATGTAAGCTGCTAGAGAGAAAAGGCATAAATGGCCTAATCCAGTGTGAGCCTCCTAAATCATAGTACCAATCTCCTGGTAAGATGTACCCACTTGTGCAAAAGGGGCCTAACTGGTTTGGTAGGAATCAACAGCTCTTGTATAAAGTTTATAAATTTTATAAATTCTTTTTAACAAAACATTTTTTTTATAAAGGGTCTCACTTTATTACCTTTCCTGGACTGGAACTCATTAGATAGATCAGGCTGGTCTTGAATTCACAAAAATTTCCTTGATTATGTCTCTGGTGTCCTGGGATTAAAAAAAAGAATGCACCCCCATGCCTGGCCTTCTGATTGGATTTGAGACCCACTCCCCAGGAGGCATTTCATGCTTAGCACTATAAAGTGGGCAAAAATTCATGGCTAATGTGATCTTATATCTTAGGAGGCAGGAGGGGACTTACTACCGTTGTTTAGTTAAATTGGCATGGCACTGAACCGCTTTCTTTCTTTCTTTCTTTCTTTCTTTCTTTCTTTTGAGACAAGGTCTCGCTTTAGTCCCAAGATGGCCTGGAGCTCAATATGTAGATCAGGCTGGCCTTGAACTCACAGAGATCCACCTGCCTCTGCCTCCCAAGTGCTAGGATTAAAGGCGTGCACCACCAGACCCAGCCTAAGAGGGTCTTAGCCACCATGTGAGTGCTGGGAATTGAACCTGGGTCCTATGCAAGAACAGTCAGTGCTCTTAACTGCGGAGTCATCTCTCCAGCCCCATGTGGTGCTGTTTTAGAAAATTTAATAGGTTTGGCCTTGCAGGAAGAAGATGTCACTGGTGGTGGCCTTGGAGAGTTCATAGCCTTTTTCCATTTCCAATATAGCCCTCTCAGATTCCTGTGCATGCTTGAACATGAGGGTTAAGCTTTCTGATCCAGCTGCCTCCTGCCATACCTCCCATGCCATGATAGACTCTTACCTCTTGGGAATCATTAGCCCAGTAAACATTTCCTTCTATAAGTTGCCTGAGTCATGATGATATGTCACAGTAAAGGGAAGTTAATAGAGAGGCCATGTCAATGACATTATGTTAATGAAGTTACCTTGATAAGGATCTCATTCCCAAAATAAGTCATGTTTAAGAGTCTTAGATATTATAACTTTAATGCATATGTTAGGGGGCACACTTCACCCCAAAATACAATCAATAATCCGTCTGCACCAAATGATTGCTAAACAAAACTGTGCTGCATAAGCACCATGGAACATTATTTACTAGCAAAAGTATTTGTTGTAGAGGTACATACCAATTTGAATGGATGTGAAGTGCAGTATCAGAGTGAAAAAATAACATACATAATATCAGTCATGAAATGTATAAATCCATTTATATAACTGTTTAAAAGTGAAATACATATAGAAATGCAAGCTAGAAAAGCAGTTGCCAGGGATTAAAGATAGTGTTTCAAAGGCAGGTGGATATCTTTTTTTTATTAAAGTTGTTTGTATTTCATAAAACACTTCTTAATCAAGTTTAGATCCAATTCTCTTTCCTTGCCCCCACACTGCCAGAGCTCATGCGGTTGTGCCATAGATGTCTTTCATCTTTTTCTCAGTCTTTTTTAAATTTTTTGATGCTGAAGTTTACTGTTTGGGGCATAAGTTTACTGTTTCAGTATCTGTTCAGCTCTTTACTCCATCTTTTGAGTGGGTCATTTGTTTTCTTCCTCCTTTGATTTTGAGTAGTTTATATACTCTGGATGTTAATGCTCTATCAGATGAAACTTTCCTCCTGCTCTGTGTGTTTTCTCTTCACTTCTTTGATTGTTTCTTTCACTGTACAGAAGCTCTTGAGTTTAATAAGGTACCAAATTAACATAGTAAAAATGTCCATTCTACCCAAATTAATACACAGATTCAATGCAATCCCAATTAAAATCCTCATGAGCTTTTTCACAGACTTAGAAAAAAAATCCTTAAGTTTATATGGAAAAACAAAAGACCATGAGTAGCTAAAGCAACCCTGAGTGAAAAGTGCAATACTGTGGGGATTACATTACCAGACTTCAAGCTATATTACAGGGCTATAGTCATAAAGACAGCCTGGTACTGCCAAAAAAAAATAAAAAAAAAAAAAAAAAAAAAAAAAAAACAGAACCATTGACCAATGGTACAAAATTTGAGCTTTTGTCATAACTTCAGCCAGCCTCTTATTTGGCAAAAGGGACCAAAAAAGGTTCAATGTAGGAAAGATAACACCTTCAGCAAATGGTGAAGGCAAAATTGGATCACCATTTGTAGAAGGACAAAATTAAACCCTACCTCTCGCCCTGTACAAAAAATTAACTCAAGGGAATTCAAAGATTTCCCTTTGAAGGGTGATTAGAAGAATAGTCTGCCAAGCAAAACCTACTAAAGGACATAGGCGTAGGAAAAGATTTTCTAAATCAAACAGCAGCTGCACAGGATATAGGTCAACAGTGACAAATTGGGACCTCATCAAACTCAAAAACTTTTGTACAGCAAAAAAGAGATGGCCTAGCAGTTAGAAGCACTGATGCTCTTGCAGAGGACCCGGGTTCGATCCCCAGCACCCACATGGCGGCCGAGATCCATCTGAAACTCCAATTCCAGGAGAACTCCAGTGCCAGGGGAATCTGACACCCTCTTCTGACCTCCGCAGCATTGCATGACACAGGTGCACAAACTTGCATGCAGACAGTACATTCATACACATACAGAAATAAATAAAATTAATAAAAAAATAAAAAAGAAAAAATCAAGTAAGTGAAGAGAAAATTGACAGAGTGGGAGGAAACTTTCATCACTGATACATCTGACAGAGCATTAACATCCAGAATACATAAAGTACTTTAAAAAACAAAGAAGTAAGAAATCAAATGACCTACTCAAAAGGTGGAGTAAGGAGATGAACAGAGACTTCACCAGTAAGTAAAGATGCCTGAGAAACATCTTAAAAAGTGTTCAACATCATTAATAATTAAGGAAATGCAAATTAAAGCCACATTAAGGTATAATCTCACTCCAATAAGACTAGCCAAGATCAAGAAATCAAAAGACACCAAATGCTGGAGAGGTTGTGGGGAAAGGGGAACACTCATCCACTGCTGGTGGGAATGTAATCTGGTACAACCACTGTGGAAAGCAGTGTGGAGAGCCCTTAAAATTAAAAAACTCAAAATGAGTCAAACACTTGACCCAGCCATATCACTCCTGGGTATGTACCCACAAGACTCATCCTACTTCAAAGATCCATGCACAGCTATGTTTGTTGCAACTCTCTTCACAATAGCAAAGAGCTGGACCCAACCCAAATGCCCCTCATATGATGACTGGATAAAAAAAAATTGTGGTACATCTACACAATGGAGATCTTTGCAGTGGTAAAGAAGGATGACATTGGATTATTCTACCAAGGAGATGTTGGCCAGGGGATCCAAGCCCCCACAAAAGGTAAAGGCTCCTTGCCTCCAAACTGGGATACCTGTGAGAAGAGAGGCGATAAGGCCCTGCTGTTGAAGACCTGATGTAAACATGGGAAAGATGTATTGAGACCACACTTACAAGGGTACAGATGGTCTTTGGAATACCAGAGAGTGTTACCAAAGGCCAGTAAACCGATAAAGCAAATATAGGTCTCTTTGAGTCAAGCAAGACTCCTCCATCAGCACCAGTTACACCTCACCTGCCTGGAAATACTGTGCAGCAGTGGCAGCCATATGCCTGTATATCCCAAACCTAATTGGCTATTAGTTCTCTCCTTGGAGGAATAACCCATGGCTGATGCCACAAGCTTACACTGTCTAATGGTTAGGAGATGTTATAAGCCACAGTAAGACCCTGTCATATTTAACAGAAAAAAAATGTAATTCATGGATTAACATACCATTGAAACATCTGTGTCTGTACCAAAGTAACCTACCATAACAATTAGCACTGTTTAAATACCTATATATCTAATTGCTTGTGCTTCATTAGTAGGATCGAAAGGTTATTCCTGGACAAACTGTCAGCCCATGAAAGGAAACAGCCAGAATTGACCAGAGTCCAAGACAACAGCTCCAGAGAAAGTAGACTGTTTTGCTTCTCATCCACCTGTGCCCCTTTTCTAAGCCTAGGGAACAATCTGNAATGGCTAAAAGTCAAAAAGTAAACAAGTACAAATTCCGGTGAGGGTGTGGAGAAAGGGGAACTATCATCCACAGCTGGGGGAAGTGGAAACTGGTACAAGTGCTATGGAAATCTGTATGGAGATTCCTCAAAAGCATCAAAATTGATCTACCAAATGACCCAGCCATACCACTCTTGGGTATATACCCTACTATAGAAATACCTGTTCATCTATGTTCATTGCTGTCCTTTTCTTAATAGCTAGGAATTTAAAATAACCTATAAACTGATGAATGGATAAGGAAGATGTGATATGTACACAAAATGGAATATTATTCATCTCTTTAAAATATGAATTTATGAAATTTTCAGGTAAATGTATTCAACTAGAAACAATAATCCTGAATGAAATTAACCCAGACTCAGAAAGACAAGCATCACATGTTCTCTCTCATACCTGGATGCAAGATTAAAAATCTCAGATATTCATGTTTCAAGTTGAAAATAAAGAGAGGTCAAAAAACCGATATAACAGCCATGGAGGAGGTGGTAGAGGTTCATGCGAGGTGTGGCAGAATGCGTGATGTGATGGGGTAAGGAGAACATGGGAATAGCAAGGGTTAAAGGGGGTGGGAAAGGTTAGAACGAGAGGCAGAGAGGGAGTATGGAGCAGATAAGGGACCCTAAGGCACAGGGGCCTTAGAGAGATGGCTCAGAGGTTAAGAGTTCGGGCAGCTCTTGAGGAGGTTCCAGGCTCTGTTCCCAGCATATGGGGGCCAACAACCGTCCTTAACTCCATGTCCTCTTCCAGCCTCTTTGAACATTGCACAGAACAGATGCACTTATACACATGCAGGTAAAGCTCTCATACACATAAAATAAAAATAAATATACAAACAAATAAGTAAATAATTTGGCACTGAAGATATCACTTAGAAGCTGAGCATATTGGCTGCCTCTTGCAGAGGACCTTGGTTCATTTCCCAATACCCACATGACAGGCAACAACTATTTGTAACTACAGTTCTAGGGTATATGATGCCCTCCAATGACCCCCATAAGTATTGCACAAGACAGGTGCACTTATATACATACATGCAGCCAGTCAACACATTCATAATTTTTTTTGTTTTTGGAGCCATGGATTCCTTGTAGCCCCACCTGTCACCAGCCTGGTCTACATAGTGAGTTCCTGCCTCTGCCTCCCAAGTGTTGAGATTAAAAGCTTGTGCCACCACGCCTGGTTATAAACAGATTTTTTCTAAACCAATTTTTATTGAATCTTTGTACATTTCATACAAAATTTCCAATCAAATCTAGACCTGTTCCCTCTTGCTCCCCCCACCCCACCCCACCAGAGCTCATGCATTCTGTCAAACATGTTTTTCGACTTTTTCTCAGTCTCTTTTAAAATTTTACTGTTTCAAGCAGAAGTTCACCATTTCAGTCAGTTCTTTGACCCAGTCTTTTTCTTGTTGTTGTTGTTGTTGATGATGTTCCTTCCAATTGTTATCACTCCACAATATGCATATATGCATGCCATATATATCATGGGTTTTAGCATCTTCAGCTTATGAGCTTTTTTTCTTTATTAGGCTGCAAGATGTCATGTTTGAAGGCTCCTCCTTGGCAAGCTCAAACAACCATCAGTTTTGCCCTTGTGCTCCACACTGGGGTTTTCCCTTCCCATGGTCACCAAATGAGGTCCAGTAAGCACCAAGTCCTGTCTTGATTTTCCTGTACTGGTCTCCATGATACAGCCTGGGTAGTCCAACAATGGCAGTCTATACTCTGAAGAGGCTGAAACCCCAGTAGTAGTTCAGTCCACAAGCTGGATGTCTCAGCAGTCCCCCATCTGGCACTGAAGGTTTGGAGGATTCTTGGAGGGACATGAGTCTTCAGTCCATATTGGAAGGTTGAAAAGCTGTGTCTCAGGTCTTTGAAGAATGGCAAAAGCAGTGGCATCCACAGGATAGCTGCACTTGCCAGTAAGAATTGAAGACAGTCTCAAAAAAGCAGTTGTATTATACATACCTATAGGGTGGAATCAAGGCACAGATTTCATCAAATTCACCCATGCTGTTTGGGGTGACTGTATGTGATTAACTTGGGAAGTAAACTTAATTTTTAAGTTAAATCATCCTATAGGTGAAAGAGATTGCTACAACCTAAAATAAAAAATGGGGATACAGATAGGTATGAAAATTTTTTGTCAAAAAACCTTGCAATTCAAATCTTAAAACTAACTATGGGAAAGGATTTGTATGTTCCAACAGGTCAGAATGTCAACAACTTAATGGCTGAGAAAGAAAATACAGCTTTGCAGTGAGTAGGATGTACCAGAAAGTGCCAGCAGAAGGATTGACTCCTCTGGGCATTGAAGGGAAGAAAAGCCTCAGACTGCTGCAGACATCAGGCCCCTCTGTGGATCCTACTAGTAATAACTATTTTTAATGAGTCCTAACAAAGCTTACCTTCTAGGTGCCACAAAGGTTTTAATACGAGAGACTTTCTTACCTCCCCACCCATAGAACAAGGAGAAATATGATGATGATGAGGTCGTTCTCCAGCTGTAGATTGGAGCCAACTATTACAGAGGTAATCTCTTGTAAAACCTGTAAAACTGCCTTCTTATTTGACTAACAGACATAGGAACTGTGAAAAGGATTATTCTCTATTCAGAACCAAATATAATGCTAAAGTCTCCTTAGCTATGCACTTAAGCAAAATATATTAATGCAGGAGCTCTGACATCAACAATGGATTATTCTACCAAGGAGATGTTGGCCAGGGGATCCAAGCCCCCACAAAAGGTAAAGGCTCCTTGCCTCCAAACTGGGATACCTGCAAGAAGAAAGGAGATAAGGCCCTGCTGTTGAAGACCTGATGTAAACATGGGAAAGATCTATGGAGACCACACTTGCAAGTGTACAGATGGTCTCTGGAATGCCAGAGAGTGTTACCAAATGCCACTAAACCAATAAAGCAAATATAGGTCTCCTTGAGTCAAGCAAGACTCCTCGATTAGCACCAGCTACACCTCACCTGCCTGGAAATACTGTGCAGCAGTGGCAGCCATATGTCTGTATATCCCAAATCTAAGTGGCTATTAGCTCTCTCCTTGGAGGAATAACCCACGGCTGATGCCACAAGCTTACATCCTCTAATGGTTAGGAAATGTTATAAGCCACAGTAAGACCCTGTCCTATTTAACAGAAAAAAATGTAATTCATAGATTAACATACCATCCAAACATGTGTCTATACCAAAGTAACCTACCATAACAATTAGTACTGTTTAAATACCTATATATCTAATTGCTTGTGCTTCATTAGTAGGATCGAAAGGTTATGCCTGGACAAACTGTCATCCCATGAAAGGAAACAGCCATAATTGACCATAGACCAAGACAATAGCTCCAGAGAAAGTAGACTGTTTTGCTTCTCATCCACCTGTGCCCCTTTTCTAAGCCAAGGGGAAAAATCTGTGGAAGAGGGGGCATGGTAGAATGTAAGGGCTGCAATTGGGGTGAATGGTGAAACTATAACAATATACACTGGACACTCATTTGATCAACTTGATTGAACATACAAACCCCCCTCCCCCCAGTGCTGGATGGTGGGACCCATGAGCTGTTGAGTTTGGGCACACCTGCTTGCAAATTGGTTTTACATGAAGGATGCTTGTACTCATAAATTATCACTTATTGTTAAAAATGAAAAAAAAAACAGAGAAAGATGCAGGAAAGTTACAGCAGAATGCATGATCTGGGATGGGCTGGGGTGGGGTGGGGGGAAGGGAAAGGGATATATGCCTGAACTGAATCGGAAAATTATGTATGAAATACAGAAAGCATCAATAAAAAATTAAAATTAAAAAATAAATAAATAAAATAAAATAAAATCAACTGTGCTATTCCAATGTGAATCTCTTAATGGGCTCTAGAATTGTCCTAGCACTTGTATTCACACATTGTAATTACCATATATGAATGGAAGATATGTATTCATATTCTACTCATATGCTTTTTACATGCATGCAACTTTACTGTTAAAATGTGAATCTCTAAATTTGTTTAGGACTTACCCAATAATTTATTTTCAGAATATGTAATTTTTATTTATGTGTGGATTGTATATATGCATATTTTGGAATAATATAACATTAAAGGAAATAAAAAAGAGGGAAAAACATGATCAAAAAACTGACTAAAACAGTAAACTTGTGCATCAAAATGTTATAAAATACTGAGAAAAAGATGAAAGATGGGACTTAACATGTATGACAGTGTCCATGAACTCTGGCCAGGGGTGGGGGCTGGGGGGACGTAAGTGATGGGCATGGATGGGGGAAAGATTCCAGATTTGATTGAGAAATCTTGTATGAAATGCACTCAATAAAAATTAACTTAAAAATTGTTGACCTTATTTTTTTGCAGAGCTGCTGTCTGGTTTAGGAAGTCGTTTCCTACACCTATTACTTGTAGTTTATGACCAATGTTTTCTTCTATCATTTTTAGAGTTTGGGGTTTGAAATTGAGGTCTTTGATCCATTTGGAGTTGATTTTTATACAAAGTGAGAGGTAGGAGTTTAGTTTTATTATCCTACAAGAAAATCTGCACTGTGCTTTCAGTAATGCTTATTTCCAATTATCCAATAAGAGTGGGGATACAAACAAGTGATGTAGGTTTAGCATTTGTACAGGGATCATAAAACCTGGTAGACCTTTCTTTCTCTGCACTCTGCATTCCTTTGGAGCAGTTGTGAGATACAATATTTAATTACTCCTAATGAGTGTGAGATTTAGTTACTGAAGACAGTCTCTGAAATGCACTCTCAGGACATTACAGCATATATCAGAAGAATATACATTGATATCCAGCCAGCAGAGTACAGCTAGACTGCAAGGATGAAATTTTGAAACAGGACTGCGTAGTATCCATCTAGATAGAAACCTACTCAGGACCAGAGTCTCCATGAGAGGTTACATACAGGCTACATGAAGCAAACTAAACACCAGAAATGATGGCGAGCAATATGATAAGTATTTGGACTCAACTCTTGAAGGAATAGCCAAGAATAGGACCAGCATCTAACACTCTACATATGGAGCACTGCCCACTGACCAGTTCCAGCATCTATAATCCAGTCTTCCAAAGGAAGTTCCAGAAGTAAAAATAGCCATTCCTGTTTTGCTCCAGATGAGAATAATGGAGAGTTCCACACTGGACACACAGAGACATGGTCTGTGAATGACTCATGCCTAGGCAACACAGGTACAATGCAATCTCTACACATAAGCCCCAAGCATCAGCGAAAAGGAACCCAGGAAGGCATTAACTATCTCCTAACTCTCATTAAGGAAGTTCCTCCATGCAACAGGAGACCAGGAACCCAAAAGGGCCTGAATGACCAAACCGTGAAGATTAGGAGTGGTTCCATGGACAGACTGCCTTTATTCAGCTTCGCCCACTTAGGGCTCAGTAAACATTGCAGAAGGGGGAAGGGGGGATTGTAATAGCCAGGGAGGTGATGCAGGTCTAAATGGAAATGAATACTATAGGCTCCTGGGATCCTGTTCATATGAGCCTACAGCATTTGTGTCAGCATGCACAAGACCCATGCAAGCTCAGCTAGACAAAACCCAGTGTAGAACTGCAGAAACCAGTAGCAGAACCCAAACTTGACTGAAGAAATATAGGAAGCTGATAGCAGTCTGGTGAGGGACCCAGGATAGGCTGACTATAGCTCAGGGGATGAGCTGGCACTGAGGAGTGATCAGGGAAAGCAGCTTAGTGCAATGGACTCTAGCACAAACGACTGAATGTGTGAACTCTGGGTGGTGGGAGCTGTGGGAGGGTGCCAAGGGGGATTCAAGTATAAAGACTGAATGAAAAATTATGTATGAAACACATAAACAATTCAATTTAAAAAATTAAAAATTAAAAAAATATATAAAAAGTAACAGCAATTCCAGCAAGACCTCTGAATGACTGTTGAAGGTGTAACAAGCAACAATGACTTGATATTACAAAGAAATACTGTGGGGTGTGACAGGCATCTGAGGTTTGGGCAAGGAATTCTGAGAGGCTGAAACCAGCAAACAGGCCAGACAGCATTAACAACCTATACTCCCAATGCAATTTCATCGTCTTCACATTTATTCATTCTTACTTTAATATCTGAAATTAATGTAGCAGGCCACCTCTTTCTTATTTTGTTCTAGTCCCCCATTTTTTTTCTTTTCCATTTTTCCTTTCTAAAAGGACATGGACTGCTCTGCTTTGTGAGGTTTATGTGAGGGACAGAATTGTTTTATATTATCTTTTTTTAATAAAGAATTTTTATTGATAGATGCACTAATTTATGGTTATAACAGTTCACTAGGATGCAGCTTAATACATTGTCATTATTTTAACAGAATAATAGAATTAGGTTTCCCCCAAGGGCCTATGACTTTTCTAGTCACAGGTTCTTTTTTTTCCTCTTTTACTTGCTTAATTTTTAAGAGATTCTACAATATAATAACACAGTTGTTTTCATATAAAATTGATGTTACTCAGTTTGCTGTACAATTAGGTAATTGGTGCATTTTTTTTGAAGTGAGCCAAATTATTAAGCATAAGCAATGAATGTAACATTCATGTAAAACCAATTTGCAAGTATCTATGTCCAAATTTTGAACAACCCAAGGTTCCCATAGTCCAGTTGGAGATGGTTGTATGCACAGGTGTGTTAATCAATTAGGAGTCTAGTCTATATTGCTGTAGTCTCAGGATTCACCCCAATCTCTCTGCAGTCCTTAGATTCTACCATGCCTACTTTTCTGCAAGCTGTTCCCTAGGCTCTGGGAAAGGGGCACAAGTGGGTGAGAAGCAAAACAGTCTATTTTCTTTGGAGATGTCAGTTTGGACTCTAGTCTGTTCAGGTTGTTGCCTTTCATGGATTGACAGCTTTTTTTTTTTTTTTATTACCTTTTTTTTTTATTTTATTGGACGCTTTGTGTATTTCATACATCATTTTACCAATTCAGTTCAGGCATATATCCCCTTGCCCTTCCCCGCCCCCACCCCACCCCTACCCCATCCCAGGAACGTGCATTCGGCCATAAGTTTTCTGCATCTTTCTCTTTTTGTTTTGTTTTTGGTCTTTCATTTTTTTTAACAGATAGGTGATAAGTGATAGTACAAGCATCCTTCATGTAAAAACCCAATTTGCAAGCAGTTGTAGCCCAAACCCACACAGCTCATGGGTCCGACACCATCCACAGCCAGGGGGGGGGGGCTTTGTATGTCAATCAAGTTGATCAAATTGAGTGTCCAGTCTATATATTGTTGTAGTTCACCATTAACCCCAATCGAAGCCCTTACATTCTATCACGCCCCTCTCTTCCGGCAAATTGTTCCCTCGGCTTAGAAAAGGGCACAGGTGATAGAAGCAAAACACTCTACTTTCTCTGGAGCTTATGTCTTTGGTCATTCTAGTTCAGTTCTGGCTTTTCTTCCATTGGGCTGCCAGCTTGTCCAGGCTTAACATTTCGATCCTACTAATGAAGCAAGCACATGCATTAGATATTTAGGTATTTAAACAGTAAAATATATAGTCCTTTCGATCCTAACTAATGAAGCACACACAATTAGATATATAGGTATTTTAAACAGTACTAATTGTATGGAGGGTTACTTTGGTATTAGAAACAGATGATACCTTTTTAGTCATACTAACAAATCACAAGCAACAAGCAATTAGATGTACAGGCATTAAGCAGTACTAATTATTACAGCAAACTAAGCTGTGAGCATAAACACAAATGCTTGGATGGTTATTACTAATCCACAAACTATGGTTCTCTATAAAGTGTGACAAGTTCTTATTGTTGCTAGTAACATCCCTAACCACTAGAGGACAAAAGCTGTGTGGCATCCGCTGTGAGTTATTCCTCCCAAGAGAGAGCCAATAGCCAATTAAAGCATTTAGGGATATATGTATATATAGACACATGCTGCCACTGTTGCACAGTATCTCCAGCAGTTGAGTTGTAGCTGATACTGATGGAGGAATCTTGCTTGTCTCAGGAGACCAATATTTTCTGTATTTCTTTAGTGGCCCTTGGTAACACTCTCTGCATTCAGAGGCCAGTGTTATTTGGAAAGTAAGGTCTCATAACATTTTTTCATGCTCACGCTAGGTCTTCAACAACAGGGACTTTACTGCCTTCTCCTTGCATATATCCCACTTATAGGCAAAAGGCCTATAATTTTGGGGGGTTTGAATCCCCTAGCCAACATGTTCTAGGCAGAATAATTCATAGCTGATATCAGAGCTTTCATGTACTAATATATTTTTCTTAATTACACAGCTTTATAAAGACTTTAGTATGAATTTGGCTCTAGGTAGAGAATTATCTTTTCACATTTCTTATGCCTATCAGTCAATAAAAAAGGGTAGTTATACCTGTTTTATAAGAAATTATGACTATAACAGTTGGCTCTATTTACAGTTAGGGAATGACTTTATTACTATCTGATGTTTTTCTTTTTTCCAAAAGGGAGAGTGGGAAGGTTTCTCAGTATCTGGAGGGTAAACTTCGTTAGGGTCCTTTATAAACAGTTAACCCCATAGAATTCAGAGAGATTCTCAGTGTCTGTGACTCAGGCAGTCTGAGGTTCCACTTTTCTTTTTTTTTTTTTTAATTTTATTTATTCTGTATGTGTATGCAATGTACTGTTCGCATGCAGGTCTGTGCACCACGTGTATGATGCAATGCCCGCGGAGTCAGAAGAGGTCTCAGATTCCCCTGGCAAAACTGGATTCTCCTGGAATTGGAGTGAGTTACAGCGTGTTCTCGGCCGCCATGTGGTGCTGGGGATTGAACCCGGGTCCTCTTAAGAGCGGCCGGCGCTCTTAACCACTAGCCATTTCTCCAGCCCTCCACTTTCTTTTAATACTCATCATGTCACCTCTCTGCTGGCATTTCCCAGTTCATCCTGAACAGCCAAAAGTTGTACATTATCAGGCATTTAGATTGGTCACTTTTACCTGTGGGAACATAAAAACCTCCTCCAATTGTTAGTTTTAAGATCTCAAATTAAAGTTGTTATCAAAGATTACCAACACGGTGGTTCATTGTATACCAGAAAAGATACTACCCAACCTCCCCACCTCCCTCTTTTTGTTTTGTAAATTTTTTACGTTTTGACCTATAGATGCCCAAGTTGTAGTACACATACCCATAAACAGGAGCCAAGCATAAATTTTCAATTAAATTTACCCAAAGAATGTTTCTCATTGACGTATTCCTACTTATTTGGGAAGTAAATTTAAACTTAATTCCTTTAAACTTGTCTACAAGTTAAAAAAGTGTACAATTGTGATGGCGATATAACTCAGAAAACTATAGAGACCGTTTGTCTACCTTAACCCCAACGTTACTGTTGGTAGTTCAATACAAATTATAAATAAAACAATTACCATTTTATATTCCCAATTAGTTTCAAATGTATTACCATTTTTTCACCTGAACACTCTACAACCAAATTTAACTAAACATTTCACTAAGCCTAAAAGTATCCTATAATATGTGGACAAAACCTGGGCAGAGTTGAGTAACTGCCAAATAAATTTTATCTAATATATACTTTGCTCTTTAAAGCTTTTTGACTGGACTATGACTTCAGAGAAATTAAGTCCATAACTTATATGGTTTATTTTACATTTCTGTATAAAAATCTCTACTGCCAAATACCTGTCTATATAAATATATTGTAATTTTAAGTATACCTTTTTAAACTGCTAATCTTACAGAGTGATTTTAATGACTATCTTCCAACAAGCTCTTGGCCTTCTTCAGGCCTGGCATTAAAATCTGCTTTAAAGACTTCAGTATCTAGCTCCCTTTTTTTTTTTTTTTTTAATTTTTTTTTACATTAAAACCAATTTGTGCTCAAACCCACACAGCCTAAGGTTCTCACCATCCAGCTGGGGGTGGTTGTATGTACAATCAAGTGATCAAATAAGTGCCCAGTCTATATTGCCGTTGGTTTTAGCAGTCACCCCAATCGCAACCCTTTGGTATCTATCATGCCCCCTCTTCCTCATATTGTTCCCTAGGCTTAGAAAAGGGGAACAGGTGGATGAGAAACAGGACAGTCTACTTTGTCTGGAGATTTCATTTTGGACTCTAATCAGTTCTAGCTTTTTCAATTCATGGGCTGACAGTTTGTCCAGGAATAACCTTTCAGTCCTACTAATGAAGCACAAGCGGATAGATATATAGGTATTGAAACATTGCTAATTATTATGGTATGCTACTTTGGATAGACACAGATGTTTGGTATGGTATGTTGTTAATCCATGGATTACTTTTTTCCTGCAAAAGATGACAAGCGGGTCTTACTGTGGCAAATAACGTCTCCTAATCACTAAAAGGTATAAGCTACTGTGGCATCATCCATTGGTTATTCCTCCAAGGAGGAAGCTAATAGCCAAATAAATGTGGGATATACAGACATATGGCTGCCACTGCTAGCCACCAGTATCTCCAAAAGCAGGTGAGGTGTAGCTGATGTTGGTAGAGGATCTTGCTTGACTCAAGGGCGAACAATTTTACTTATTGTGTCCAGAGCCTTCTGCGTAAAACTCTCTGGTATTCCAGAGACCAACTTTTACACTTCAAGTGCGGTCTCAATACAACTTTTCCATGCTTACAGCAGGTCTTTGACAACAGGGCTCTTACCGCCTCTCTTCTTTCAGGTATCCCAGTTTACAGGCAAGAAGCCTTTACCTTTGGGGGGGGGGGGGCTTGGATCCCTGGACAACATCTCTGGGGCAAATAAATTCATTGCTGCCATCAGTGCTCTCCTGTATTAATATATTTTGCTTATATGCACCATTTAAGTGAGACTTTAGTATTTATATTTGGTTCTGAATAGAGAACTAATCCTTTTTACAGTTCCTATGTCTATTAGTCAGTTAAAGAAAAAACAGTTTTTACCAGTTTTATAAAAGATTACCCATATAACAGTCTGCTCTAATTTACAGTTAGAGAATGACTTCATTACCACATGGTTTTTCTTGTTCTTTGAAAAATAAGGTAATGAGGTCTCTCATATTAAATCTGTGCACTGCACTTAGAAGGTAAGTTCATTAGGACTCACTTAAACAGTTTTACACCTATGGTCCTCAGAAGATGTTTGATGCTCTGTAGCAGTCTGAGCTTTTCTTCCTTTTAGTCTTAAATGGGCCAACTTCTCTGCTGGTATTTCTTGGTACAAATTACACGATGGAAGGACTGTATCTTTTCTTTCTCAGCCGTTGAGTTGGTGACGTTTTTGACCTGTGGGAAACATACAAATCTTTTCCATAGTTTTAAGTTTAATTGAAATTTTTGACAAAAATGTTTAATTGTAACTGTATCCCCTATTTTTATTTTAGATTTTTTTTTAATTTTTGACCCATGAGTCTGAAAAAAGGCAGTTGTTAGTCACATACCTATAGGAAGGAATCAAGGTATAAATTTTCATTTAAATTTATCCAAGCTTTTTGGGTGACTGTATGTTGTTAATTTGGGAAGCAAACTTAATTCCTTAAGTTAAATTATCCACAGGTAAAAGAGAATGTTACAAGATGATACCGTATAACACAAAAATTATAGAAAACATTTGTATATGTTAATCCCAAAGTTGTTGTTATATAAATTTTAAGTAAAATACCATGTAATTTTAAATTAAATATACATTAATAGAATATTGACCCATGTCCCTCTCCTGCCCCTCCCACCCCTCCCGGTTCACCATTTCAGTCAGTTTTCTGATGCAGTCTTTCTGTTGTTGTTCTTTTAATATGCATCCCTCTCCACAAGAAATATTTACAACAGGGTTATTGATGCTAGCATCCACAGATGAAGGATACCATTCTTCCTTTGTTTTTCTGGGACTGTGTTACTTCACTTAATATAATATCTTCTAGCTCCATCCATTTACCTGCAAAGTTCATGATGTTGTCTTTCTTTACTGCTGCATAAAACTCCATTGTGTATATGTACCACATTTTTTCTATCCCCTCGTCAGTTGAGGGGCATTTGGGTTGGTTCCAGCTTTTTGCTATTGTGAACAAAGCTGCAATAAATATAGCTGTGCATGTATTTCTGCAGTAAGATGAGTCTTGTGGGTATATACCCAGGAGGGGTATGACTGGGTCAAATGGCAAGCTCATTTTGAGACTTCCAAGGGTTCTCCACACTGCTTTCCGTAGTGGTTGTACAAGTTTACATTCCCACCAGCAGTGGATGAGTGTTCCCCTTTCCCCACAACCTCTCCAGCACTTGGTATCATTTCTTTTCTTGATCCTGGCCAGTCTTATCGGAGTGAGGTGATATCTTAGAGTGGTCTTAATTTGCATTTCCCTAATTATTAGTGACGTTGAATGGTTTTAAAGATGTTTCTCAGCCATCTATAGTTCCTCCTCTGTGAAGTCTCTATTCAGTTCTTTGCTCCATCTTTTGCATGATTCATTTGTTTTCTTTCTTCTTTGTTTTTTGAGTAGTTTGTATACTCTAGAAATTAATACTTTGTCAAATGCATCTGCAGTGAAGGTTTCCTCCCACTAAGTCGGTTCTCTCTTCACTTCCTTTATTGTTTCTTTGGATGTACAGAAGCTTTTGAGTTTAATGAGGTCCCATTTGTCAATTGTCGATCTTATTTCTTGTGCAGCTGCTGTCTGATTAGGAAGTCTTTCCCTATGCCTGTGTCTTGTAGTCTGCTGCCAAGTTTTTCTTCTATTACCTCCATGCCTTCCCCATTTGAAATGCCCTCATATTCCCCCTTTAGCCCTGGCATTTTATCTTCTCAGACTAGATTTATTTGGTTTGAAGTCTCTTTTGGTCAGACCTTTAAAAAGTAGCAATTTTAACTGGTATTATCAAGGTTGTTACTTTTTATAGGTCTGAGCAAAATAGAATTCAAATCAAATCTACTTAGAAGAGCTAAAACAGGGTCATTTAATTCTGATCAAGGGGGACAGTTAATGAAAAGTACATTATAATTCTGAACATAAACAAACCAAGCATGGGATCACCCAATTTCTTAGGGAAAAAAAAACTATTACATGTGAATTCATAGACAAACCCCTGCACAATACGATTTCTGTGTTCTTAACTCACTGGAAGACAGATTATCCTGACACAAAACAAAGAGCACTTGAGTTAAATGACATCATATTGCAAATGAACCTACTGGAAACCTATATAAACATTATATCTAGATATTGCAAAATAAAGATTTTTCTCAGTAGCATATGCAACATTCTCATAAACAGATCATGCAATAAGTAAAAGAGTAAGTCTTCACAAATATAGGGAAACTGAAATAACTTTTTTTCTATCTGACCACAATTGAATAAGACCAGAAGTCAATAGCAAGATAAATATCCACAAATTCATGTTGGTTAAACAACACATGTTTGAATGATGAATAGATAGTCTAGAAATTTTGTTTAAATTCCTAAAACTGAATTAAAATGGAAATACAACATAATAAATCTTACAAGATGTAATGAATACAATCCTAAAAAAGAAGTTTATAACTACAAATGACTACATTAAAAAATAGGGTCCATAGCACTTGAGAGGCAGAGGCAGAACTCTTCCTGACTTTCCTGCCGCCTGGAAATGGATCCTCGAATCAGGAGACTGCAAGGACTCTGGATTTTGTCAGCTAAGGCTATGAAGGTGGCTGTGGGGTTTGATGAGTTTAGGAGGGAAGAACTTTTTTTTTCCTTTGTGATGTCCTCTCTCCTTTAAAAGATGTATTATCAGCCAGGCGTGGTGGCGCATGCCTTTAATCCTAGCACTCGGGAGGCAGAGGCAGGCGGATCTTTGTGAGTTCAAGGCCAGCCTGGTCTACAGAGTGAGTTCCAGGACAGCTGGGACTAAAGGGAGACCCTGTCTCGAAAAGACAAAAAAAAAGATGTATTATCACTCTTGCTTTGAGATGAGATGATTTCTCATTTTTTCTGGCATCTTGAAGGAACTTATTGCACTAAAATTGAACAGTTTCTTGGCATTGTGTTGCAATACATGGTCTGAAATCAGCTTCAAATATTCCTCAGATGGAAAGAATGATAAGCTGGTCAAGGTGATTAGGAAAGACTGTCACTTGATTTCTGTTGCAGAGGCATTAACTACACCATATGGGGGGGCAGTAATTGTTCATGAGAGCAGTTGGTTAGGACATAGTTTTCCTCTCAGGGAGCTCATGCTCTGAAAAGGGATCCGGACACAGCATTTGCAATAAATGCTTTCGAACATGATTGTATTTTTATGCAGTAACAGTTATACTTGCTGGTGGCCTGGGTTAGCAAAGAGGAAGACTGTTTTCATCAGCCCTGCCTTAACAAGATCTGATTAACATGAATACTTAACAGACATGAGACAATGTCAGCACACTCACAGCATCATTCATAATGGCTATGGAAGAACCAATTGCAGAATTACTATTGCCAACTTTCAACTCAAGCTAATGAATTAAGTCAATCTGCACATCTCTTAAAGAGGCAAAGTACATATGATTAAATGGGGGAAAGGTGCTTATTTATTTTTATTTGCCTACTCTGCCCTATGTCTGTAATCATAAAAATGGAGTAAATTCTAACATTCAGATTAAAAAAAAAGATGGTCATTTTCATCCTATCTATTCTAGCTATTCACAAGCATGGTAGATTTTCCCATCTCCTAGTATCTTCCTCTATCTCTTGCTTTAAAGTTTTGAAATCTTCATTGTAAACTATTTAATTATTTTGGTTACGTTTATTCCTAAATATTTTTTGAGGTGTTTGTGAATAGGAGGGTTTCCTTTTGTACTTTTTCTGATTGCTTCGTTTTTTATATAGAAAGGCAACTGATTTTTGTAGTTTGATTTTGTAACCTGCCAATGTATTGGAAGTATTAATCATTTATTCATTTTCCACTGGAATTTTTCAATCTCTTCTGTATAATAACAAATTTTCTGAAAATAGAGATAATTTGATATTTTCTTTTCCAATTAGTACTTCTTTAATTTCCTTCTCTAGTCTTATTGCTTTTGCAAGGGTTTCAAGCACTATATCAAAAGGGAGTGGAGGTAGTGGACAATCCTCTCTCCTTCCTGATTTTAATGGAAATGCTTCCAGTTTTTCTACATTCCCTATGATGCTGGCTGTGAGTTTGTTGTATGTAGTTTTACTGGTATTGAGGTATTTTCCCTCCAGAACAATTCCTTCTAGGACTTTTAACATGAATCCATATTGGATTTGTCAAAGTTCTTTTCTGCATCTGTTGAAACTACCATGTGATTTTTGTCCTTAATTCCATTTATAGGTTTTATGACTTTTACTGAATTATGCATCTAGAACCATGGCTGCATCTGTGGAATAAAGTCTACTTGATCATGGTGGATGATCTTTCTGATGTGCATCTGTATGTGGCTGGTGAGTATTTTGTTGAGTATTTTTCATCTATGTTCATTAAGGATATGAGCCTACCGTATTCTTTGTTGTATCTTTACCTGATTTGTGTATTAGTCATGCAAATTTCATAGTTATTTGGGAGTTCTCCCTCGGTTTATATCCTTTAAATAATTTAAGCAGCATTTGTTGTAGATTGTCTTTGAATGTTTGGTAGAATTCAACTGTGATGCCATCTGGCCCTGGGTTTCTTTCAGTTTGGAGGATTTGTATTACTGTTTCAATCATCTTATTTGTTATGGATCTGTTTAAGCTGTTAATCCCTTTTTATTTTAACTTTAGTACTGTCCATGACTCTAGAAATTCATCCATTTCTTTTAGGTTTTCAAATTAAATGGAGTATATATTTTTTAAGTTTTCTCTTACATTATTCTCAATTTTTTCTTTTGGTGTCTGTTGTCATGTTTCCCCTCTTGTCTCCAATTTTGTTAATTTAGACTGGCTCTTTATTTCTTTTAGTTAGCTGGGCTCTCTTCCTATATTTTTTAACCTTTCAAAGAACCAGATCTGAGATGCATTGATTTTTTCTTTTTGTTTTCTTTGTTTCCATTTCATTAATTTTTGTTTTGATTGTTGTTTTTTATTCTTATTTACTGTTTGAAGCTGGCTTATTCTTTCCTTTGCAGAGTGTGCAGTTATGCTGTCAAGGCTTTTACATGTTCTCTTTCTTATTTTTTATGTTTTTTTTAAATTTTTTTCACATTTTCTCTTTAATTTTATATTACTCTAATATATGAATACATATCCTCCATACATATACCATGATTACAAACTCTGAAAATAAGTGATCAGTTAACTCTAGAGCCCATTAAGGAATTCACATTATAACAGCATAGTTGCCTTCAGATAAAAAGAAATATAACATTAACTTTTCTCAGCTTGCCTTTCAACAAGGGATTTGGTGCTAGCATCCACAAATGAGGGATACCAATCATCGTTTGATTTTCTGGAACCATGTTACTTCACTTAACATAATGGCTTCAAGTATAGGAATACTTCAAAATACCTATACTCTACTAAATTTGAAAACCTAAGAGAAATGGAAGAATACCTGACATCATGAAATCCACCAAGACTTAATCAGGAAAATATTGACAGAATAAATAGACTCATAATAAAGGAAGTAATTGAAACTGTGATAAAAAAAAAAACCTGAACTAAAAAAAGCCCAGGTCGACATGGATTCACAGCAAAATTCTATAAGACACTTAAAGAAGACCTACAGCCACTACTACTCAAATTATTCAAAAGGATAGAAATAGAAAGAAATCTCTCAAATTCCTTCTATGAATTCAACATCACTCTAAGACCCAAATCAGGCAAAGATACATCTAAAAAAGAAAACTATGGACCAATTTCATTAAGGAATATAGATGCAAACATTCTCAACAAAATCCTTGCTAACCATGTACAGGGACATATAAAAAAGATCATCCAACATGAACAAGCTTGAGTCATACCAGAGATGCAGGGATGGTTCAACATACATAAATCAAGAAACGCCATAAAGCACATAAACAGACTGGAAGACAAAAAACACATGGCCATCTCAATCTATGTGGAAAAGGCCTTTGACAAAATTCAGCATGCCTTCATGTTTAAAGTCCTAGTGGGAACTGGACTGGAAGGAACATTCCTCAACACAATTAAAGCCATATACAATAAACCCACAGCCAGCATTATCCTAAATGGGGATTAGAAGCATTCCCCTTAAAGTCAGGAACTAGGCAAGGCTGCCCCCTATCCCCACTCCACTTCAATATAGTGCTTGAAATGCTCTCGAGAGCAATAAGACAAGAAAAGGAAATCAGAGGAGTACTAATTGGAAAAGATGAAGTCAAACTATCCCTTTTTGCAGATGACATGATAGTTGACCTTAGGGACACCAAAAACTGCACCAGAAAACTCCTAGAAACCATCAACCACCTTCAGTAAAGTGGCGGGATACAAAATTAACTTAGAAAAATCGGTAGCCTTTCGTTATGCCAATAACAAGCAATTAGAAAAGGAATACAAGGAGACTTTCTCACTCACAATAGCCTCCAAAAAATAAGTTATCTAGGAACAAACTTGACCAAACACACCAAAAATCTCTACAAAGAAAATTTTAAATCCCTCAAGAAAGAGATTGAGGAAGATACTAGAAGATGGAAAAACCTTCCATGCTCATGGATTGGAAGAATCAATATAGTAAAAATGACCATCCTACCCAAGGTAATACACAGATTCAATGCAATCCCAATTAGAATCCCCACGAACTACTTCACATAGAAAAAAAAATCCTAAAGTTAATATGGAGAAACAAAAGACCCTGGATAGCCAAAGCAATCCCGAGCAAAAAGAGCAATACAGAGGGGATTGCCATACCAGACTTCTCTTTCTTATTTTTAATGTAGGTACTAAGAGCTCTAAACTTCTCTCTTTGGACTTATTTTAAGGTGTCCCAGAGGTTTTGTGGGGCTCTATTCTTGTTTTCATTTAGTTCCAGGAATACTTAACTTATTTCTTAATTTATCTTTGACCCATTCCTCATTCAGCACTGTGTTGTATAATTTCTTTGAATTTGTGTAGTTTCTAGGGCTTCTTTTGCTGTTGATTATAAGCTTCACTGCACTGGCATGTGATAGATTGCATGGAATTATGTCAGTTTTATTGAAATTGTTGACATTTGTTTTTTGTCCCATAATGTGGTCAATTTTAGAAAAGCTTGCATGGGCTGCTGAGTAGAAAAATGAATTCTTTGGTGCTTGGATGGAATATTCTATTCTCTAGATGGCGGTATGGTCCATTTTATGTAAAATATAATTTAATTCAGATGTCTTTCTGTTTATACTTTTTCTAGTTGATCTGTCTATTCAAGAGAGTGTGGTATTAAAGTAACCTACTTTTACCGTGTTTTATAGTCCTAGAATACTGTTTTTATGAAATTGGATACACCAGGTTTGGTGCATATATGCTCAGGATTGTAATATACTCTTGATGGTTTCTCCTTTGATTAGAATGAAGTGACCCTCTTTACCTCTTCTGATTAGATTTAGCTTGTGAGATATTAGAATTTTAGATTTTTAGAGCATTTTCATACAGTAATTTTTCCATCTTTTCAACCTAAGGCAATACTCATACTTAAAGGTAAGATGAGTTTTTTGAAGAAAACAAAAAGATGGGTTTTCGTTTTTGATCCATTCTACTAGTCTGTGTCTTATGACAGGGAAGTTGAGAACATTTATATTTACTACTATTATTTAAATGTGTATGTTGGATACTGTAATTTTAATTCATGTTTATTTACCTATTCTGTGTTTTCATTATTATGTCCTCCTTTTTGTCTTTTTGTAGCTCCTTCTGTACATACATTCCTGTCTTCAGTCCCTTGAATTGTTTCAAGTATTCTCTCTGGTTTGGTAGACATGAATTCTTTCAGCCAATTCATGTCATGAAAAATTTTCATTTCCTCTTCAAACTTGATAGATAGCATTTATGGATAAAGTATTTGGAGTATATTGTCCATAAGCAGTCGGCCTCCAACCAAGATAAGCCCCTAGGATCACCAGCAGCTGCCCCCTACCCCCAGTAGAACCCATGCATGCCATGAGGAGCAGGTGGACCACCAGAGGCCTGGTCCCACCTCCAAAGGCCCTGCCCATTCTAAGAGGAGCAGTCGGACCACAAATTGCCTGGTCACCAGCCCCAGTGAGCTCTGACTCTGGATCAGCACAGTCTAGCTCCCAGAGGCTTGACATAGCCACACACACCCACCTTGAGGCGAGACTCCAACAGGAATGACATGGCCCCCAGCAGCCCCAGATTAGAAGTGTGACAACTAACTGTTCCCTCCAGTACAAACTCAAAAACTAAAACCTGGAGCCTAGACTATCCAGTACTTCATAACAGAATAAGAAGACAACAGAGGCAAGCTGAACAAGGTGATGCTTTGAGACCACCTGGCAGAATGTCTGACCCAGGCGAGTCCACAAGTCCATGCAGCCAAGCTGAACCATGAAGAACACTGAGACTGCCTGGTGGAAAGGCCTAGCCCAGACAGGCCTGCACAGGCAAGCTGAAACAAGTGGATGATTTTTTGATGTGTGTCTGTATGTGATTTGCCAGTTTTTTTGTTGAGAATTTTTGCATCTGTGTTCATAAATGAGATGGGTCTATAGTTTTCATTTTTGGTTGTGTCTTTGCCTGGTTTTAGTATTTGAGTGGTGCTGGCTTCACAGAAGGACTTTGGGATATTTCCGTCTGCTCATATCCTTCTGAATATTTTGAGTATTAGAAGTTGTAAGCCCTCTTTAAATGTTTTATAGAATTCTGCTGTGATACCATCTGGGCCTGGGCTTTATTTAGTGGGGAGAATTTTTATTACATCTTCAATTTCCTCAAATATTATGGGTCTCTTTAAACTGTCAACCTCTTCTTGGTTAACCTTTGTTGGTTCCCAGATTTTCAGATATTCTTCCATTTCTCTTAGGTTTTCAAAGTTAGTAGAGTATAACTTTTTGAAGTATTCTTGTATGATTGTCTAGATTTTTCTTTATATGTTGTGATGTTTCCCTTTTCATCACAGATACTATAAATTTAGAGTTGCTCTTTCTTTCTTTTTGGTTAACTGGGCTAGAGGTCTGTCTATCTTGTTTATCTTTTCAAAGAATCCGCTTTGGGATTAATTGATTTTTTTTGTATTTTTTCTTTGTTTCTATTCCGTTGATTTCTGCTCTGATTTTTGTTATTTCTTCCTGTCTGTTGGGTTTAGGGTACATTTGTTACTGTCTCTCTAGTTTTTTAGCTATAGTGTTAGATCATTTATTTGTTCCTTTTCTGTTTTATTAATGTGGGCACTAAGTTATAAATTTCCCTCTTAGGACTACTTTTAAATATCCCACAGGTTTTGTTGTGTTATATTGTCTTTTTTGGTTAGTTCCATGAATAATTTTATTTCATTATTTATTTTTTCCCTGACCAATTCGGTATTCAGTATTCTGTTGTTTACTCTCCATGTGTTCTTGTTGCTAGTCGGGCTTATTCTGGTGTTAATATTGAGCTTTATTGCACTGTGGTCTGATAGAATGCTTGGAATAATTTCAATCCTTTTGTATATGTTGAGATTCTTATCCAGTTTTATTTCTTCTTTTGAGAACCCTATGTTCAAATCCATAACCCATCTTTTAATTGTGTCTTTAGTTTTCTTGATTTTAGGATTTTGAATTCTTAGTATATTCTAGTTGTTAAAATCCTTTCAGATGCATAGCTGGTAAATATTTCCCCCCTCTTCATGGGTTTCCTCTTCACTTCCTTGGTCAATTACTTTGCTGTTCTCTTTATTTTTTATTGCACTTTTGTACATGTCATACATCATTTCTTAATTGAATTTAGACCCCTTCCCACAGCCCTATCTCTGCCTGCGTGACAAAACCCATGCAATCTGCTATACATGTTAGGTCCTGTCTTACATCTTTTTCTCAGTCTTTTTTACCTGTTTTGATGGAGATATTTTGGTCTGATCTTTGAACAAGTATTTTTTCTTAAATTTTAATTGAACTTTTGTGCATTTCACACAACATTTCTTAATCAAATTTAGACCCAGTCTCCCTTCCATGCCTCCAACCCCACCAGAGCTCATGCATTCTGCCATACACGTTGTGCATCTTTTTCTCAATCTATTTTTTTCTTTAATTTTTTCAATGCAGAATTTTACTGTTTTGGTCAGTTTTTTGTCATTTCTTTTTTAAGTTAATTTTATTGAGTGCATTTCATACAACATTTCTCAATAAAATCTAGACTCTTTCCCCTATCCATGCCAAAGCCTTACATCCCCCCAACCCCTGCCAGAGTTCATGGACTCTGTCATACATGTTAAGTCCTGTCTTGCATCTTTTTCTCAGTCTTTTATAACCTTTTCAATGCACAACTTTACCATTTGTTCAGTTTTTTATTATGTTTTTCTCTCCATTTTTGTTCTGTTTAATTTTATATTATTCCAAAATAAGCATATATACATTCCACACATAAATAAGAATTACAAATTCTGAAAATAAATTATAGGTTAATTCCTAAACACATTTAGAGATTCACATTTTAACAGTAAAGTTGTATGTGGGTAAAAAGTATATGAATAGAATATGAATACATATCTACCATTCATATATGGTAATTCCAACGTGTGAATAGAATCGGTAGGACAATTCTAGAGCCCATTAAGAGATTTGCATTAGAATAGCACAGTTGCGGGCTGGAGAGATGGCCTAGCGGTTAAGAGCGCCGACTGCTCTTGTAGAGGACCTGGGTTCGATCCCCAGTAACCACATGGCGGCCGAGAACCATCTGAAACTCCAATTCCAGGAGAACTCCAGTTCCAGGGGAATCCAATACCCTCTTCTGACCTCCGCGGCATAGCACGACACAGGTACACAAACTTGCATGCAGACAGTACATTCATACACATACAGAAATAAATAAAATTAATTAAAAAATTATTTAAAAAAGGATAGCACAGTTGCTTTCAGATACAATGAAATATAATAATAAAGTTGCTCAGTTTGCCTACCAACTGGGGACTTGGTCTTACCATCCACAAATGAGGGAAACCATTTGCCTTTTATTCCCCTGGGACTGTGTTACTTCACTTAGAATAATGGCTTTGAGTACCATCCATTTGCCAGCAAAGCTCATGATGTCATCCTTCTTTACTGCTGCATAGAACTCCATTGTGTAGATGTACCACATTTTTTTGTTAGCCAGTCATCAGTTGAGGGGCATTTGGTTTGGTTCCAGCACTTTGCTATTGTGAAGAGAGCTACAATAAACATAGCTGCACATGTATCTTTGTTGTAGGATGCATCTTGTGGGTATAAACCCAGGAGTGGTATGGCTGGGTCCAGTGCTAGACTCATTTTGAGTTTTTAATGGTACTCCACACTGCTTTCCACAGTGGTTGTACCAATTTACATTCCCGCCAGCAGTGGACGAGTGTTCCTCTTTCCCCACAACCTCTCCAGCATTTGGTGTCTTTTGTTTTCTTAATCTTGGCTAGTCTTATTGGAGTGAGATGATACCTTAATGTGGTTTTAACTTGCGTTTCCTTAATTTTTAATGATGTTGAACAGTTTTTAAGATGTTTCTCAGCCATCTTTACTTCCTTACTGGTGAAGTCTCTGTTCAGCTCTTTACTCCATCTTTTGAGTAGGTCATTTGATTTCTTATTTCTTTGTTTTTTTTTAAGTAGTTTACATATTCTGGATGTTAATGCTTTGTCAGATGTATCAGTGATGAAAGTTTCCTCCCACTCTGTCAGTTTTCTCTTCACTTATTTGTTTCTTTAGCTGAACAAAAGTTTTGAGTTTGATGTGGTTCCACTTGTCAGCTGTTATCCTTATTTCCTGTGCAGCTGCTGTTTGATTTAGAAAATCTTTTCCTACACCTATGTCTTGTAAGTTGCTGGCAACTTTTTCTTCTGTCACCTTCAGGGTTTCACGTTTCATGTTGAGATCTTTGATCCACTTGTAGTTTATTTTTGTACAGGCTGAGAGGGAGGGGTTTTGGTCAGTTTTTTGAACAAGTCTTTTTTGTTGTTTCCTTTGATCTCACACTGCTCTAAAATATGCATATACATTCTTTACAGTAGTAAAGATATATTACTTTACATTCCTAAATTACATAGCAAGTTGATGTATGTTTTAATATTTTTTATAGTAGCATCAGGTGTTATATTTACTGAAAAAGAAAAAAACATACTCAGTTTGCCTTGCAAACTGAGTATTTGTGCTAAGATCCACAAATGAGGGATACCATACATTGTTAGTTTTTCTGGGACTGTGTTACTTCACTTAGTGTAACAGCTTCTAGTTCTATACATTTACCTCCAAATTTCATGATGTCCTCTTTCTTTACTGCTGCATAGAACTCCATTGTGTAAATGGACCACATTTTCTTTATCCACTCATCAGTTGAGGGAACTTGTGTTGTTTCTAACTCTTCAACATTGTGAAGAGAGCTGCAATAAACATGGTTGTGCATGTATGTCTGCAATAGGATGAGTCTTGTGTGTATATGTCCAGGAGTGGTATGACTGGGACAGGTGGTAGGTACATTTCGAGTCTTTTAGGAGGTCTCCACACTGCTTTCCATAGGGGTTGCATGAGTTTGCATTCTCACCAGCAGTGAATGAATGTTCCCCTTTCCCCACAACTTCTCCAGCATTTGGTATCATTTGTTTTCTTGATCATAGCCAGTCTTATGGGGCAAGATGAAATCTTAAAGTGGTTTTCATTTTCATTTCCTTATTTATTAGAGGTGTTGAACACTTTTTAGGATGTTTCTCAACCATCTTTACTTCATTTGTGAAGTTTCTGTTCAGCTCTTTATTCCATCTTTTGATTGGGTCATTTGTTTTCTTGTTCTTTTTTTTTTTTTCTCTGGATATTAATCCACTGTCAGATGTATTACTGGTGAAGGTTTCCTCCGATTTTATGGGATTTCTCTTCAATTCTTTGATTGTTTCTTCACTGTACTTTTGAGTTTAATGTGGTCTCATGTGTTGATTGTTGACTTTATTTCCTGTGCAGCTGCCGTCTGATTTAGAAAGTCATTTCCTTCTATCATTTTCAGATTTTCAGGTTTCACATTGAGGTCTTTGATCCATTTGGAGTTGATCTTTTACAGGGTGAAAGGTTGGGGTTTACTTTTATTCTTCTATAAATGGTGATCCAATTTTGCCAGCCCAATTTGCTGAAGACACCCTCTTTCCTTCCGAGTTTTCTTGGTCCCTTGGTCAAAAATAATGTGGCTGAAATTGCATGTGCTCTAGTTTGGATCTTCAGTTTTGTTCCATTAGTATACAGTTCTGTTTCTATGCCAGTACCAGGCTGTTTTTATGATTATACCCCTGTAATATTGTTTGAAGTCTTGTATAGTAATCACCCCCAGCATTGCTCTTTCTGCTCAGGGTTGCTATGGCTATCAGCAGTCATTTGTTTTTCCATATGAATTTTAGAAAAATTTTTCTAATCTGTGAAGAAACCTATGGGGGTTTTAATTGGAATTTCATTGAATCTCTATATTACTTTGGGTAGTATGGTCATTATTACTATATTAATTCTTCCAATCAATGAGCATGGGAGATCCTTACATCTTCTAGTATCTTCTTCAATCTCCTTCTTCAAGGGTTTTAAATATTTGTTGTAAAGATTTTTTGTGTCTTGGTCAGATTGTTCTGAGATATTTAATTTTTTGAGGCTATTGTGAATGGGAAGATCTCTTTGTATTCCATCTCCAATTGCTTGTTGTTGGCATAAAGAAAGGCTATGGATTTTTCTGGGTTGACTGTATACCACATTACTGAAACTGTTAATCATTTCTAGGATTTTTCTGGTGTTTTTAGTGTTCCTTAAGTAAGCTATCATGTCATCTGCAAAAATGCATAGTTGGACCTCCTCTTAACCAATTTTACTCCTTTAATTTCCCTTTCTTGTCTTATTGCTCTAGAGCAGGTTTCAAGCACTATATTGAAAAGGAGTGGAGACAGGGGGCTGCCTTGCCGATTTCCTAACTTTAAGGGGAATGTTTCTAAATTTTCCCCATTTAGAATGATGTTGGCTGTGGGTTTGTTGTATATGGCTTTGATTATGTTCAGTAATATTCCACCCAGTAAAATTCCCTCTAAGACTTTAACCTTGGAGGAAATGTTGAACTTTATCAAAGGCCTTTTCCACGTCAATAGAGATGACCATATGATTTTTGTCTTTCAGCCCAATCATGTGCTTTATGACTTTTTAATTTATGTATGTTGAGCCATCTGTGGTATGAATCTGACTTGGTTATGATGAATGACATTTTTGATGTGTGCCTATATGCGGTTTGCAAGTATTTGGTTGAGAATTTTTGCATCTATATTCATTAATGAAATGAGTCTATAGTTTTCTTTTTTGGTTGTATTTTCCTTGGTTTTGTATTAGAATAATGCTGGCTTCATAGAAGGAATTTGGGAGATTTCCCTCTTCTTCTGTCTTTTTGAATAATTTGAGTAATAATGGTTGTAGTTCCTTTTTAAAGTGTTTTATAGAATTCTTCCTTAAATCCATCTGGGCCTGGGTTTTGAATTATTGTTTCAATTTTCTCATAATTATGGGTCTATTTTAGCTGTCAATCTCTTCTGGGTTAAGCTTTGGTGATTTCTATGATTTCATATATTCATCCATTTATCTTGGGTTTTCTTTTTTTTATTTTTAAGGGATTCTACAATATAATGACACAGTTGTTCACAGATAACATTGATGTTACTCAATATGTCATACAATTAGGTAATTGGTGCATTTTGCAAGTATCCATGTCCAAATTTTGAACAAACCAAGGTTCCCATAGTCCAGTTGGAGAAGCTTGTATGCACAGGCATGTTGATCAGTTAGGAGTCCAGACTATATTCCTGTAGTCTCGCGATTCACCCCTAGCTCTCTGCAGTCCTTACAATCTACTACACCTCCTCTTCCGCAGTTTGTTCCCTGGGCTTTGGAAAAGGGGCACAAGTGGGTAAGAAGGAAACAGTCTAATTTCTTTGGAGTTGTCATTTTGGACTCCAGTCTGTTCAGGTTGTTTCCCTTCATGGGTTGACAGCTTTCCCAGTGATACCCTTTTTAGTCATACTAACAAAGCACAAGCTATTGGATGTACAGGCATTTAAGCAGTACCAATTATTATGTCAAGCTAAGCTGTGAGCATAGACACAGATGCTTGGATGGTATGCTAATCCGCAAACTGTGGTTTCTCTATAAAGGGTGACAAGTTCTTATTGTGGCTTATAACATCTCCTAACCACTAGAGGACATAAGCTTGTGGCATCCGCTGTGAGTTATTCCTCCAAGGAGAGAGCTAATAGCCAAATAGATTTGGGATATATATAGACACTTGGCTGCCACTGTTGCACAGTATCTCCAGGCTGTTGAGGTGTAGCTGATATTGACGGAGGAGTCTTGCTTGTCTCAGGGAGACCAATATTTTGCTGTATTGCTGTAGTGGCCTTTGGTAACGCTCTCTAGCATTTCAGAGGCCAGTTGTACGCTAGCAAGTGACGTCTCATAACATTTTTCATGCTCACACCAGGTCTTCGACAACAGGGACTTACTGCCTTTCTCCTTGCATATATCCCACTTATAGGCAAAAGGCCTTTATAATTTGGGGGGGGCGGGTTTGAATCCCCTAGCCAACATCTCCTAGGCAGAATAATTCATTGCTGATGTCAGAGCTTTCCTGTAGTAATATATTTTGCTTAATTACACAACTTATAAACACTTTACTATTGAATTTGGCTCTAGATAGAGAAATATCCTTTCACAGTTCCTATGCCTATCAATCAATTAATACGTTATGCCTGTTTTATAGGAAATTACCACTGTAACAATTGGCTCTAGTTTACAGTTAGGGAGTGGTTTCATTACCATCATGTTTTTCTTTTTCCTAAAAAAGGGGAGAGGTAGGAAGGTTTCTCAGCATCTGGAAGGTAAACTTCATTAGGGCCCATTATAAACAGTCAACCCCAATATTATTCAGAGAGATGCTCAGTGTCCGTGACTCAGGCAGTCTGAGGTTCCTCATTCCTTAATGTTCAGATGGGTCAACCTCTCTGCTGGCATTCCCCAGTTCATCCTGCACAGCCATAAGTTGTATGTTTTCAGGCATTTAGATTGGTGATTTTTACCTGTGGGAACATAAAATTCTCCTCCCATTGTTAGTTTCAAGATCAGAAAAATTGAAAATTTATCAATAGGATTGGAACACAGAGTTTTCCATTTGTATCCCAGAAAGGATAGTACCCCACCTCCCACCTCCTTCTTTTTTTTTTTAGGTTTTTATGTTTTGACCTATAGATGCCTAAGTTGTATTACACATACCCATAAACAGGAGCCAAGGCATAAGCTTTCATTAAATTTACCCAAACTGTTTCTCATTGACTGTATGCTACTTATTTGGGAAGGAAATTTAAGCTTAGTTCCTTTAAATTGTCCTACAAGTAAAAGAAAGTGTTATAATGTGATGTTGTATAATTCAGAAAAATATAGAGGCCATTTGTGTACCTTAACCCAATACAAATTATAAATAAAACAATTAACATTTTATATTCCCAATTAGTTCAATTGTATTACCATTTCCACCAAAACCTACACCTAAATTTAACTAATCTAAACAATTCACTAAGCCTTAAAATATCCTATACTTTGTGGATAAAGCTTGGGCAGAGTTGAGTACCTGCTAAATAAATTTTACCCAATAAACACTTTGCTCTTTAACGCTATATGACTGGACTATGACTTCTACTTATTTGGGAAGTAAAATTTAAGCTTAATTCCTTTAAATTGTCCTACAAGTAAAAGAAAGTGTTACACTGTGATGTTGTATAATTCAGAAAAATATAGAGACCAACCCAATACAAACTATAAATAAAACAACTAGCATTTTATATTCCCAGTTAGTTCAAATGTCAGTATCTAGCTCCTTTTTTTTTAGCACAAGCATCCTTCATATAAAACCAATTTGCAAGCAGTTGTGCCCCAGCCCACACAGCCCAAGGCTCCCACCATCCAGCTGGAGGGGCTTGAATGTTCAATCAAATTGATCAAATAAGTGTCCAGACTATATTGTCGTAGTTTTACCGTTCACCCCAATCGCAGCCCCTACATTCTACCACTCCCCCTCTTCAGCAGATTGTTCCTTAGGCTTAGAGATGGGGCACAGGTGGACAAGAAGCACAACAGTCTACTTTGTCTGGAGATGTCGTTTTGGACTCTGATCAGTTCTGGCTGTTTCCTTTTGTGGGCTGACCGATTGCCCAGGGATAAGCTTTCAATCCTACTAATGAAGCACAAGCGATTAGATATATACGTAATTAAACATTGCTAGTTACTATGGTAGGTTACTTTGGTATAGACACAGATGTTTGGATGGTGTGTTAATCCCTGGATTACTTTTTTTTTTCCTGAGAAAGATGACAAGGCCTTACTGTGGCGTATAAATCTCCTAATCACTAGAGGGTATAAGCTTGTGGCAACATCCACAATTTATTCCTCCAAGGAGAGAGCTAATAATCAAATAAAGTTGGGATATACAGACATATGGCTGCCACTGCTGCACAGTATCTCCAAGCAGGTGAGGTGTAGCTGATGTTGGTGGAGGAGTCTTGCTTCTTGGATTTTCAAATTTAGTAGATTATAGGTTTTTAAATTATTCTCATATAATTATCTGAATCTTTTTGTTAACCATTGTGATGTTTCCTTTTCATCTCAAATACTATTAATTTGGAGTTGCTCTTTCTTTTGGTCAACTGGGCTAGAGGTTTATCTATCTTGTTTATCCTTTAAAAAACCCAGCTCTTGGATTCATTGATTCTTTGTATTGTTTTCTTGTTTCTATTTCATTGATCTCCAGTCTGATTTTTGTTATTTCATCTTGTCTGTTGGGTTTAGGATTCATTTGTTGCTGCCTCTCAAGTGCTTTTAGTTGCAGTGTTAAGTCATTTATTTCTCCTCTTTATGTTTGCTTAATGTAGGTATTTGAGGCTATGAATTTCCCTCTGAGGACTGCTTTTGAGGTGTCCCATAGGTTTTGCTGTGTTGTATCATCCCGTTCATTTAGTGCCAGGGAATGCTTTTATTTGCTATTTCTCCTTTGACCCATTCATTATTCAGTAGTGTGTTGTTTAGTCTCCATGTGTTCTTATAGTTAGTAGGGCTCTTTCTGGTGTTGATATTAAGCTTTATTGCACTGTGGTCTGATAAAATGCATGAAATTATTTCAATTTTTCCTATTTTCTGAGGTTTGCTCTGTTTCCCAGTATATGGTCGATTTTGGAGAATGTTCCATGGGCTGCTGAGTAAAAACTACATTCTTTGGTGACTGGGTGGAATATTTGGGAGATGTCTGTTAAGTCATTTGGTGTATTGTATTATTCAGTTCAGAAGTCTCTCTGTTTATTCTTTGTCCAGTTGACCTATCCAATGGGCTAAGTGAGGTATTGGACTCTCCAACTATAACTGTGCTGGGATTGATCCTTGTCTTGAAGTCCATCAGGATTGTGTTTATGAAGTTCAGTGCACCAGTGTATGGTGAACATATATATTCATGATTGTGAAATCTTCATGGTTAATTGTTCCTTTGATAAGACTGTAGTGACTTTCTTCATCTCTTCTATGTGCTTCTTGTATTTGTATCGGTAAGCCTTTCTTCTGATTAGATTTAATTTGATGTCTGTTTTGTCTGATATTATAATAGCAAATGCTTGCTTCTTAGTACCATTTGCTTGGGATATTTTTTCTACCCTTTCACCTTAAGATGGTGCCTGTCCTTGAAGATGAAATGGGCTTATGGTAGACAACAGGAAATGGATTCAATTTCTTAATCCATTCTCCCAGTCTGTGTCTCTTGACTAGAGAGTTCAGACCATTAATATTTAAGATTATTATTGAGAGATGTATATTGCTTCCCATCACTTTTGTTTCTGTTTCAATTTTTGATCTAGGTTTTTATTTCCAGTTATACCTTCATTAATTACTTTCTTTCTTCTGCTCTTTGAATTGCTTCAAGTGTTTTCTGAAGGGTTGGTTTTCTGGACAAGTATTCTTTCATCTTATTTATGTCATGAAAGATTATTATTTCTTCTTCAACTATAATTGACATTTTTGCTGGGTTGGCATCTATAATCATTTAGAACTGGGAACACTTTGGTCCAAGCTCTTCTGGTTTTCATCACTTGCATTGAAAAGTCAGCAATAATTCTGATGGGTTTCCTTTTATATGTGACTTGTTTTTCTCTTATAGCTTTCACTATTCTGTCTTTGTTTTGAGTATCTACTGTTTTTACTATGATATGGCGTGGGGATTTTCTTTTCTGGTCTTGTCAATTTGATGTTCTATGTGCTTCTTGTATTTGTATGGGTATGCCTTTCCTTCAATTTTGGGAAATTTTCTTCTATAATTCTGTTGAAGATCCAGTCAATACCATTGTCCTGGAATTCTTCTCCTTCCTCTATACCTATGATGAGGAAGTTTAGTCTTTTCATGGTGTGCCACATTTCCTGATTATTCCAATTCTGTGTTTTTTTTTAATTTTTAAATAATCTTTGCTTAAGCACTCCAGTTCTTCCATGTTATCTTCTGGTCTTGATAGTCTATTTTCTGCTTCCTCCATTCTGTTACTGAGGCTTTCTCCTGTCCTTTCCTGTTGAGTGGATGAGTGTTCCATTTCCTTTTTAATTTCAGCCTGAGATTTCTTCAGTATTTCCACTTCCTTTTGGAGTTTGTCATTCTATCCTTCCAGTTCTTTGATTTTATTGTCTGAGTATCCTTTATTTTCCTTGATTTCTTTGAGTTCTTTGAGCATGAATATGATAGTTCTTTTAAGATCTGTGTCCTGGGTTACCCCCAGGGAGTTCTCACTGTTAGAGTCTTCTATAGAACTGGTAGAATTTGGTCTGGATTTATTGTTTGATTTTCCCATGTTATTGTTTTTTTGCTGTGTTTTTGGCATGTAGATTTGTTTTGTTGTTTGTATTCTGTTATGAAACTTTTTTTATGGCTCTTAGTTGAGTTAAACACTGTGTTTGTTTTCTTCAGACGCCTATGTTGTCTTCTTATTAGTTATGAGAAGCTGGTTGGTCTAGGCTTCAGGCTTTCACCTTTGTTTCTATAGTGGAAGGAACAGCCAGTTCTCACTCTTCTAGTCTGGAACATCTCCAGGGTCCAGGACAGGTAACAGTCAAGTCAGTTTGAACCTCACATGGTGTGAGGTAAACCTACTGGTTCCTCTGGGCTGGCTGTAAGCATTTGGATCTGGGTTCAGGACCAGGAAAGCTTATCCTGGAGCACAGGGAATGGCCTGAGGTGTTTCCTAGCCTATGGGCTGGAATTCTGGAGTATCGTAGGAGCCCAGCCCTCTGGGGTTCTGTCTTACCTCCTGGGTGAGGAGTTGCTCCTGTGGAAGTGTGGCCTCAAGGTGTGTGGGTAGGACTCTGTCTCACCTGTTGGGAGTTGGGGGTGCCACCTGGAGCAGAACCAGATCTGAAGCTGTGGTCCAGGGGCAGGTGTCCAGGTGGATGGGTATTCCTTATCTTGCCTTCTGGGAGATGGGAGTAGGCAGCTGGAGTGGAAGCTGGGAGCTGGGAACTAGGAGTGGCTGGAGGCTTTTGACATAGCTAATTTTGTGAGATTTCTGTATCCTGACTCTGTGATCAGTGCTTTCCAGCTCTGAGCTAGTCCTTGGTTGCAGGAAAATGATGGTTTATGTATCCTCCTCATGTCCTCCCAAGAACCTGCTATCAATAGCACAGATCAAGAGCCCAGTAATAATCCTGGACATCATGGGTAATGTGGCCTAAGAAATACACTAGTTTAAATGGACTGGGAATGTACCTCATTGGGGAGAGTGCTTGCCCAGAGTGCATGCAAGCCTGGAATCTCTAGCCATTACTTAAACTATACATGGCACCACACTTCTGTAATCCTAGCCCTGATGAAATGGAGGGAGGACTGTGGAAAGTTCAAAGTCACCTACCTTCAGTTTTGCAGTGATTGCAAGACCAACATGAGTGATATGAGACCCTGGAAAAAAAGCAGTCTTCTTGTATAAATATATATTTGCATATATGTATATATAACAATAATAATCAAAGAAGAGGACAAGAAATAGAGAAGAAGTTAAGGAACAGGAAGGGAATTGGAAGGGGGGTGGTAGGGATGGCAAAGACGATACTCATGTATGAAATTCTCTAAAATAAAAACATTAAAAAGTTTAGGCTTGTCTAACCAGACGCTGAAAAATTGAGCATTTTATGCTATTTGCAAAGGTTTGTATTTTCTATGTAATCCTTGGCTACCTACTCCAAATCACTTCAGAGCAACAAGGCAGTTCACTTTAGGAATTCATCTTTCATTATGTGAGAGGGAGGTATGAAGATTCGCCTTCATCTGTGGTCTGACATATATCTCCCAAACTTCATGTGTTGAGAGCTTAATACCCAGTATGGAAATATCAGAAAGTAGGCCCCAAGAGACTTCTGGTTTTTATATTTTCTAGGATCGTGGGTTCGTTTTGTCTGTTGATTAAATAATTAAAAGACAGGAAAATAATTTAAGGCAAAGTGAAAGTAAATTAACAAAAGGCACTGACCTCTGAGTGGGAGCACTGACTCTAAGGAGCCCCAGTCTCACCTGGGTTCATGTACCCCTCCTACTGATTCCTTTGTCACCTCTGTGGGCTCTAAGGTGCTCATGTGGCCCCTCTGCCATAGATATTTGGTCTCCTCTTCTGTTCATGCACAGCTATGGTTTGCCTGTCTTGGGGCACAAGTTTGGAATTGACTGCTGGTTGGTCGAAGCTAGGGAGGGTCCCCAAAGTGTCCCCTTTTTCCTTGCGGTGTGAAAGGGAAAGAGAAACACTGCAGGTGAAGGGGAGTGACTTACTTCCTCCCTTCCTCTAGGTCTCAGGGGTTCACCTTCAAGAGTTGAGTTGCATCATTATTTTAGAAGTGGACTTGTGGGGCTGGAGAGATGGCCTAGCGGTTAAGAGCACCAACTGCTCTTGCAGAGGACCCGGGTTCGATCCCCAGCACACACATGACGGCTGAGAACCATCTTTGTCTCCAGTCCCAGGGAAATCTGATGCCCTCTTCTGACCTCTGCAGCATTGCACCACGACACGGGTGCACAGAACTACATGCAGACAGTACATTCATACAAATAAATAAATAAATAAATAAATAAATAAATAAATNATATATATATATATATATGATTGTGAGATCTTCATGGTTGATTGATCCTTTGATACTGTAGTGACCCTCTTCATCTGTTCTCAGTTTTACTTTAAAATCTATTTTGTCTGATATTAAAATAGCAACTCCTGTTTATTTTTTGTACCATTTGCTTGAAATATATTTTTCAATCCTTTCAACTTAAGGTGGTGCCTGTACTTGAAGGTGAGTTGTCTTTCTTGTGGACAGCAGGAAGATGGATTCAGTCTTAATCCATTCTCTCAGTCTGCATCACTTGATTGGGGAGTTTAGACCTTTAATATTTAGGGTTAGTATTGAGAGTTGTATATTGTTTGCTTTCGGTTTATTTTCTGTTTGCATTTTTGGTCTATGTTTGTTTTTCTGGATTTATACCTTCATTAATCTCTCTCTCTCTCTCTCTCTCTCTCTCTCTCTCTCTCTCTCTCTCTCCTTGGGAATGGATGCTTCTTTCCTCTGTCCTCTAAATTGCTTTGAGTATTTTCTGGAGTGTTGGTTTTCTAGACATGTATTCTTTCATCTTGTTTATGTCATGGAAGATTTTCCTTTCTCCTTTGATTATAATTGATATTTTGCTGGGTAGAGTAATGGGGTTGACATCTGTAATCATTTAGTAATGGAAATACTTTGGTCTGAGCTCTTCTGGCTTTCATCGTTTGCATTGAAAAGTCACCTGAAATTCTGATGGGTTTTCCTTTATATGATATACCATTGGGAGTTTCTTTTCTGATCTTGTCTATTTGGTATTCTATGTCCATCTTGTATTTGTATGGGTGTGTCTTTTTCAATTTGGGATACTTCTCCTTCCTCTGTACCTTTGATGAGGAGGCTTGGTCTCTTCATGGTGTCCCACATTTCCTGGTTATTGCACTATTAGTTGTTGTTGTTGTTGTTGTTGTTGTTATTGTTGTTGTTTTAAATTATTCAACATCTTTGTTTGATTTCTTCAGTTATTCCATGTTATCTTCTAGGGTTGATGTTCTATTTTCTGCTTCATTCATTCTGTTACTGAGGCATTCTCCTGCCCTTTCTTGTTGACTGAACGAGTGTTCAATTTCCCTTTTCATTTCATCCTAAGAATCCTTTAGTATTTCCTTCTGGAGTTGGTCATTCTCTCCCATTAGATCCTTTATTTGTTTGAGTATATCTATGATTGTTCTTTTAAGATCTGTGCCCTGGGTTACCTCCAGAGAGATCTAGTTGTTGGAGTCTTCTATAGGACTTATAGAGTTTGGTGGGAATTTCTTATTTGCTTTTTCCCATGTTGTTGATTTTTCTTTGTGCTTTTGGCATGTGGATTTGATTCACTTTGTTTGTAATCTGATGTGAAATTCAAGTGTTTCTTCGTCACAATGTAGGCCTGTTCCTCTGGTTTGACTAGGAGGATTTTGCTGATTTGGCCCACATGGCAGCAACTGGGCTGCAGCCATATGTCTGTATATCCCAAATCTAATTGTCTATTAGCTCTCTCCTTGGAGGAATAACCCACGGCTGATGTCACAAGCTTACATCCTCTAATGGTTAGGAGATGTTATAAACCACACGAAGACCCTGCCATACTTGACAGAAGAAAATGTAGATCATGAATTGACATACAATTCTGGCTGTTTTCTTTCATGGGCTGCCAGCTTGTCCAGGCATAACCTTTCAATCCTACTAATGAAGCACATGCAATTAGATATATGGGTACTTAAACAGTAGTATAAACAAATGTTCTCTAAAATTAGCTGTCATATAGTATAACTGGTAACATCTCTTATTTCAACCTATAGGAATGAATTAAGGTCTTAAAAATATAAGTTGTTTCCCCAAGTTAATCACATACAGTAACCCAAAACAGCATGGGTGAACTTGACGACAATTACTGTGCCTTGACGCCACTCTATATGTAATATATATACTAAACTGCTTCTTGGAGACTCATTGGAGTTCAGGATAAATACAAAAAGGACCGTAAAATAAAAAAGGGGGATATATATAAATATGAGTAACACTTATTTTGTCAAAAAAATGGGCACATTCCAAATGCTTAAAAACTAACTATGGGAAGGATTTGTTATTTCTAACAGGCCAGAGTATCACCAACTAAATGGCTGAGAAAGAAAATGCAGCTTTGCAAGGAGTAGGAAGTACCAGAAAGTCCCAGCAGAAGGATTGACTCCTCTGGGCATTGAAGGGAAGAAATGCCTCAGATTGCTGCAGACACCGGGACCCTCTCTGGATCCTACTGGTAACAACAATTTTTAATGAATCCTAACGAAGCTTACCTTTTAGGTGCCACAAAGGTTTTAATACAAGAGACTTTCTTAACTCCCCCCCATAGAATAAGGAGAAATACGATGATGATGAGGTCGTTCTCCAGCTGTAGATTTGAGCCAGATGTTATAGAGATATTCTCTTGTAAAATCAGTAGAACTGCCTTCTTTGTTTGCCTTATTTTTTGAGTGACTCATGTCTTAATTAAATAGTCTTTGCTGATCCTTGTATCAGGGAGAGTATTGGCTTTTTTTCCTCTAGCAGCTTCAGCATTTGAAGTTCTATGCTGAAGTAATTGATCCATTTGGAGTTGTTTTCTATGCATGTAAACATTCTTTTCCTAGAACCATGTGTTGAAGATATTATCTTGTTTCCAAAATATATTATTGGTGTCTTTATCAAAATCAAGTTGCTTAAGTTATGTGGACATGGATATAGTTCCTCTACTCCTATGGTCTGTTTCTTTCTCAGTACCAATTTTTCATTATTGTTAATGTTCTGTAGTTTAGTTTGAAAACAGGTATGGTAATACCTTCAGCATTGTCCACCTTGCTGAGTTTTGCTTTGGCTATCTGTCATGTGTGTGTGTGTCTGTGTGTGTGTGTGTGTGTTTAAATTTTAAGATAGATATTTTATGTTTCTGAGAAAAATTCTTCTTTATATTTATTGAGATTGCATCAAATCTGTAGATTACTTTTGTTAGAATTATCATATTCACAATATTCACAATTTTTTTCTACTAATCTATGACCATGGGTGTTCTCTGCATGTTCTATTTTGTTCCTCATTTATTTTTTTCAGTGGTTAAAATTTTAATTGTAGCAGTCCTTTGTTTTACTGGGGAGTATTTAAAGCTTGTGTAATTCTGCAGCAAATGAATATGGACTAGGGCTTTTGTTAGTTTGGAGATTTTTCTTACCTCTTCAATCTATTATAGATCTATTTAAAGTAGTCATCTCAAGGCAAGCCCACTCAGGCAAGCTCATCAGGGTGGTGCTCTGAGACCACCTGACAGAGAGGCCAGGACCAGGTAGGGCCATGAGACCACCCGGCAGAGAGGTTCGGCCAATGCAAGCTGAACGAGGTAGTGCTCCGGGATCACCAAGCAGAAAGACCAGGCCCTGGCAAGCCCATGCAGGCAAGCTGAACTGGGCAGTGTTCTGAGACCACCAGGTGGAGAAGGCAGGCCCAGGTAGGTCAGTGTAGGCAAGCTGAACTGGGCAGTGCTCTGAGACCACCAGGCAGAGAGGCCTGGCCTTGCAGACCTGCACAGGTAGCGGAACCCATTAGCTAGGGAACATTTCTGGCCATTCTCCCATTCCAGGTTAAGCTACCCTCGTCCTGGACCCAAACCCAAACACTTATAGTCAACACAATGGAAGCAGAATACTCACATTGGAGTTTAAGCCGACCTGATTATTACCTGTCCTGGACCTCTGGAGAAGCTCTAGACCAGAAGGGTGAGAACTAGCTAATCCTCCCAGTACAAAATCAAAAGTGAAAACCTGAAGCCTAGACCAACCAGCCTTTCATAATGAAAAAGATGACAAAGGCACTTGTAGAAAACAACCAAAGTCAGCCTTAAACTCAACAAAGAAACATTTTAATGCTATAACAGGATATAAACAATAAAACAGGGACTGGAGAGATGGCTCAGTGGTTAAGAATGCCAACCGCTCTTGCAGAGAACCCGGGTTTGATTCCCAGCATCCACTTGGTGGCTAAGAGCAGTCTTTAAATGCAGTTCCAGGGGAATCAGACGCCCTCTTCTGACCTCCGCGGCATTGCACGACACGGGTGCACCAACCCTACATGCAGACAGTACACTCAAACACATAAAAAATAATAAATAAAAAATAAAAAAACAAACAACAAAACAAATACACATGCCAAAAGCACAATCAAAAAATAATAATAATAACATGGGAAAACCAAATAATAAACCCCTCCTACCAGTCCTACAGAAGACTCCTAAAATGAGAACTCCCTGAAGGTAACCCAAGACACAGGTCTTAAAAGAACTTTCATAGACATACTCAAAGAAATCAAGGAATATAAAGAACACGCAGACAAATGAATCAAAGAACTAGAAGGAGAGAATGACAAACACAGGAAGGAAGTGGAAATGATAAAGAAATCTCAGGCCAAAATGAAAAAGAAAACCTAATACACAGACAAATGAATCAAAGAACTAGAAGGAGAGAATGAAAAAGCAGAGGAAAGAAGTAGAAATTCTGAAGAAATCTCAAGCTGAAATGAAAAAGGAAGTCAAACACTCATGCAGTCAACAAGAAAGGACAGGAGAAAGCCTCAGTAACAGAATGGATGAAGCAGAAAATAGAATATCAAGACTGGAAGATAATATCAAAGAACTAGAATGCTCAAGGGAAGATTATGAAAAATTAAGAAAAAAACACAAGAGTGTCAGACAGGAAGAAATAACAAAAATCAGAGAAGAAATTAATGCAATAGAAACAAAGAAAACAATACAAAAATCAATGAATCCAAGAGCTGGTTCTTTGAAAGGATAAACAAGATAGATAACTCTCTAGCCCAACTGAGTAAAAGAAGGAAAGAGCAACTCCAAATCAACAAAATTAGAGATGAAAAGGGAAATATCACAACAGATAGTGAAAAGATTCAGACAATCTTATGGGAATATTTCAAAAACCTATACTCTACTAAATTTGAAAACCTAAGAGAAATGGATGAATACCTGACATCATGGAATCCACCAAGACTTAACCAGGAAAATATTGACAGAATAAATAGACCCATAATAAAGGAGGAAATTGAAACTCCCCACTCCTTTTTAATATAGTGCTTGAAATGCTTGTGAGATCATTAAGACAAGAAAAGAAAATTGGAGGAGTAATATTTGGAAAAGAGGAAGTCAAACCGTCCCTTTCTGCAGATGACATGACAGTTTACCTAAGGGACACAAAAAAACTCCACCAGAAAACTCCTAGAAACCATCAACAGGTTCAGTAAAGTGTTGGGACATAAAATTACCTTAGAGAAATCAGTAGCCTTTCTTTATGCCAATAAGAAGCAATTGGAGAAGGAATACAAGGAGACTTTCCAACTTACAATAACCTCCAAAAAATAAATTATATAGGAACACACCTGACCAAACACACTAAGAATCTGTACAATGAACATTTTAAATCCCTCAAGAATGCTATTGTGGAAGATACTAGAAAATGGAAGAACCTCCCATTCTCATGGATTAGAAGAAACAATATAGTAAAAATGACCAGCCTGCCCAGAGTAATACACAGATGCAATGCAATCCCAATGAAAATCTCCATGAGCTTGTTCACAGACCTAGACAAAACATCCTAAAATTCATATGGAGAAATAAAAGACCTCAGATAGCCAAAGCAACCCTAACCAAAAGGAACAATACAGGGGGCTTTACCATATCAGACTTCGAACTATATTACAGGGTTATAGTCATAAAAACAGCCTAGTATTGGCACAAAACAGACCCATAGATCAATGGAACAAACTTGAGGAACTGATCCTGAGCATATCCAATTTCGGCAACCTCATATTTGACAAAGGGGGTAGGAAGACTCAATGGAGGAAAGACAACATCTTTAGCAAATGGTGTTGGCATAACTGGATCACCACTTGTATAGAATAAAACTAAACACCTACCTCTCACCATGTACAAGAATCAACTCCAAATGGATCAAGGACCACAATGTGATACCTGAAACTCTGAAAATGATAGAAGAAAATGTTGGTAGTAACCTACAAGACATAGGTGTAGAAAATGACTTTTTAATCAGATAGCAGCTGTGCAAAAAATAAGGTCAACAATTAACAAATGGGACCTTATTAAACTCAAAATCCTCTGTACAACAAAAGAAAGAAAAAAGTGAAGAGAAAACCCACAGAGTAAGAGGAAACATCCACCAGTGATGTATCAGATAGAGCATTAGCATCTGGAGTGTATAAACTTCTCATAAAACAAAGGAGGAAGAAAACAAATGACCCACTCAAAAGATGATGTAAAGAGCTGAATAGAGACTTCACAAAGGAAGAAGTAGAGACGGTTGAGAAACATCTTAAAATGTGTTCAACATCACTAATAATTAGGGAAATTCAAATTAAAACCACCTTAATATTTCAACTTACTTCAGTAACACTAGCTATGATCCAGAAAACAAAGGATACCAAATGCTGGAGAGGTTGTGGGGAAAGGGGAACACTCATCCACTGCTGGTGGTAATACAAACTCCTGTATTCCCTATGGAAAGCAGTGTGGAGAACTCTTTTTTTGGGGGGGGGTCTTTTCGAGACAGGGTCTCCCTGTAGCCCCAGTTGTCCTGGAACTCACTCTGTAGACCAGGCTGGCCTTGAACTCACAAGGATCGACATGCCTCTGCCTCCCAAGTGCTAGGATTAAAGGGGTGCACCACCACTCCCAGCTTGGAGAACTCTTAAGAAACTAAAAATGAGCCTACCACCTCACCCAGTCATACCACTCCTGGGTATATATCCACAAGACTCATCCCATCGCAGAGATACCTGCACATCTATGTTTACTGCAGCTCTCCTCACAATACCAAAGACCTGGAAGAAAGCCAATTGTCCCTCGACCAAGGAGTGGATAGAGACAACGTGATACATCTACACAATGGTGTTCTGTGCAGTGGTAAAGAAAGATGACATCATAAACTTTGCAGGTAAATGGATGGAAGTCGAAGCCATTATGCTAAGTAACACAGTCCCAGAAAAACAATGAATGCTATCCCCCATTTGTGAGTACTAGGACCAAATCCCTAGTTGAATGGCAAGCAGAGCAACTTTAATGTTACATTTCTTTTTATCTGAAAGCAACTGTGCTGTTACAATATGAATCCCTTGATGGACTCTAGAATTGTCTTACCACTAATTTTTAGACTTTGTAATTGTGGTATATTTGTGGAGGGTATGTATTCATATTTTAAAATAATATAAAATTAAAGGGAAAAATGCGATCTCCTAAACGTACTTTGGAATTAATATACAGTTTACTTTCAGAGGTCATAATTTTGGAATACATCACACACACACACACACACACACACACGCACACACACACACATACACACATACACACACACACACACACACACACATATGAGCAATACAACAGGAGGGAGGGCAACAACGACAAACATACTGGGTGAAAGAACTGACTGAAACAGTTAACTTCTGCCCCAAAAAATAAACCTCTGCAGAGAAAAATTTAAGAAGACTGAGCAAAAAGATACAAGGCATGTACGGCAGAATGCATGAACTGAGGTAGGGTGAGGGGCATGGGAAGGGGAATGTGTCTAAATTGGACTGAGAAATGTTATATGAAATACACAAAACATCAATAAAATATTTTATAAAAAATAATAAAATAAACATTAAATCTAAAGATGTAGGTTGAAAGTTAAAGAAAATTATATAGTAACCAAATGGTAACTGGTAGAAAATTGGGAAAGTAAGTTCAATTTTAGAGCAAGCAGATTTCTAGACAAAATATATTATTAGCTCTAATTTGAAATTATCTTCATCATAAAATGTTAACTAATGTCAGGAAACTACATCAATTGTATGTAAATGGACACTTTATATTATTAAATTTAAATATAGGAGATGATAATAGAAATAAAAAGAAATGTACTTGGTTTACCTCATTTGTGGATGCTAGCACCAAATCCCCCAGACGAAAGGCAAGCTGAATGACATTATTGTTATATTTTTGTTTATCTGAAAGCAACTATGTTGGTATAATGTGAATCTCTCAATGGGCTCTAGAATCCACCCACCAATTATTCTCAAACTCTGTAATTACTGTATATGGGTGAAGAATATATATCCGTATTTTAAAGTAATATAAAATTAATGGAGGAAAATGTGAATTCCTAAGCCCCCCCCCAAAAAAAAAGACTGAGAGAAAGATACAGGACAGTTATAGCAGACTGCATGGTCTGGGGTGGGGTGGGGTGGGGTGGGGGTAAGGGAAAGGGGAATGTGCCTGAACTGAATTGAGAAATGATGTATGAAATACACAAAAAATCAATAAAAAAGTAAAAAAATAAAAAAAGAAATGTACCAACAAAAATAAGTAGCCTCACGGCTAAAATTAAAAAAAAAAAAAACATAAATCACATTGGAATAAATCTAACCAAGGAAGTGAAGTTTATAATGAAAACTTTTAAGAGACTGAAGAAATTGTAGAAGACAACAAAATGTAGAACGTCTGTCCATACCTATGAATCAGTAAGAATAATATTGAGAAAGTGACCAAAATGTAGCAAAAGCAGTTTACAGACTCAATCCACTCTTCACTAAAATTCAATACACCATATTGCAGAGGAGTGGGGATATTAGACATACTGTCTCACTCCTGCCCTTATTCCTGATTTGGTCTGAGTCTCCATTTAGAATGATGTTGGCTCTGGGTTTTTTGTATATAGCTTTAATAATGTTGAGGTACATTCCTTCTAGGATTTTGATCATGAAAGCATGTTGGAATTTTGTCAAAATCCTTTTATGTGTCTATTAAGATGTTCCTGTGCTTTTGGTCTTTATGTCAATTTCTAGGATCTGTTACATTTATTGACTTAAATATGTTGAATCATTACTGCATCTCTGGTATGAATCCAACTTGGTCATGATGGATGATTTCTTGATGTGGGTCTGTATAAAGTTTTCAAGTATTTTATTGAGAATTTTTGTATCTGAGTTCATTAAGAATACTTACTGGTTGTTTTATTTTCTTGATGTGTCTTTACCTAGTTTTTGGTATTACAGTAATACTGGCTTTGTAGTAGAAGTTTGGGAGTTATACTTCTGTTTCTACCGGTGTGAGTAATTTAAGTAGTATTGGTTGCTGTACTTCTTTGAAGGCCTGGTAAAATGACGCTGTGAATTCATCTGGACTTGAGATATTTTTTAGTCAGAAAGCTTTGTATTATTCCTTCAATTTCATTTGTTATGGTTCTGTTTAAATTATTGATATCTTCTTGTTTTAACTATGGTGGTTAGTTTAAAATCATTTCTTTTAAGTTTTCAATTTTAATGGAACATATGTTTTAAAGTACACACATATAAATTTCTGTATTAATTTGTTGTCTGCTGTAATGTCTTCCTGTTCATCTCTGATTTTCTTGAATTGAGTCTCCTATTTCTTTTTCTTACCTAGGCTAATTAAAGTTCTGTTGATCTTGTTATCTTTTCAGAAAACCAGCTCTTTGATAAATTCTTTGTACTGTTTTATCTGTCTCTATTTTATTTATTTGTGGTCTCATTTTAATTCTTTCTTCTTGTTTATTGACAAGGTTAAATGCAGTTCTGATTAACATCCCCATGGCATACTTCACAGAAAAAGGAAAAAAAATTCCTAAAATTCACTTGGAAGTACAAATGATCATGTCAAGCAATCCTGAGGAATAAAACAACAACAACAACAACAACAACAAATGCTGAAGGGATCAACCTATCAGATTTCAAGTGATGTTATAGAGCTACAAGCATAAAAGCAATATTGTACTGGCACAAGAACAGGTGTGTAGTTCAACTGAACAAAATAGAAGACCCAAAAATCAATGTACTCAATTATAGTCACATGATATCTGACAAAGATGCCCAAAACACATAGTTTGGAACAACATCTTCAACAAATGGTGCTAGGGAAACTGCATCTTCACATATAGATGAATGAATTTAGACCTTTATCTTCCTGAACAAAAACCAACAGCAAATTGATAAACACCTTTAATCTGAAACCTTTAACTATTAGAAGAAAACAGTCAACACCTTCCAAGATAATAGGTTCAGGAAAGGACTATCTAAATTGATTCATTCAGCAAATAAGGCCAACAGTTGACAAATAAGACCTCTTCCAGCTAAAAAGCTTCTCTACAGTAAAGGAAACAATCAATTAAGTGAAGAGAAAGTCCACAGAGAGGACTATTCATCTGATAGAGAATCTGTTTCCAGAATATAATAAGAACCCATAAAACAAAGACTCAAGAAAACAAATAATACAATTTTAAAAGGACTACAGATCTAACAACAAATTCTTAAAATAAGATATAAAAATGGCTAAAAATACCTTAAAACGTGGTCAATATCCTTGCTAATTAGAAAAATGAAAATTAAAAATACTTTAATATTTCAGTTTGGCTAAGATCAAGAAACTATCTGACAACAAATGTTTGTGATGATTTGAAGAAAGGGGGACCCTTATTCACTGCTGATGGTATTGAAAATTTTTGCAGTAACTAAGGAAATCAGTATGGAAAATATTTAAGAAACCAAAAATAAGTCTGTTATATATAAAATTCCAACACAGTTCTTCAAATAATTTGAAAAAATCAACCTCATTTTCATATAGCAATCTAAAGAACCCTGGCTAAACAAAACAATAATTATAGTAAAATAAATGCTGAAGGCCTGACCATCCCTGATTTTAAATTATACTACAGAATTATGGTAATAAAACATAGTACTTACACAAGAAAAGAAACATTGACCAATGAAATAGAATTCAGGACCTGAATTTAAGTCCATTCTCTTACTGAACCTGACTTTGGAAAAAGGGTCAGGAATACATATTGAAGAAGCCACAATTTTCAGCAAATGATCCTAGACAAACTGGATAGACACATGTAGAACAATGGAAATAGATTCCTATGCCTTACACTGCACAAACTTCCACTCCAAATGAATCAGTGGTCCCAACACAAGATTTGATACATTGAATCTAATAGAAGATATAGTATTGAATAAAACAGAAAATTATAGACATCAGAAAGGACTTTCTGAACAGGACTCAAAGACACCATCATTTCTGTGAATATACAACTTGCAAAATGGGTGGATCATGGGAGGTGAGATAGAATTGGGGGAAATAGAAATAATGGGATGGATAAGCATTTAATGGGGTGGGGAATAAGAAGAAGGCCAGAAAAAAAGAGTAAGAGGGGGGATAATTAATATTAAAGATCTTTTAAAAAGTCATATGGAAACTACTACTTTAGCCACCTCTTAAAATGCATACATGTACAACATAAAAAGAGTTTTACTCAAGTTACCATATAACAGCAGTTCAATGGCCCAACCAAGCACCACAGGCTAGCGAATAAGAACCCAATGGCAAGGATAGATGACTTCTTTTGTAGTTGTTGACCAGAGGAATCCCATACATCGTCAAATAACATCGGCCAATTCCACTGCAATTATTTGCCCACAAGAACTTGCTAGTAAGACCTTATTGCTGAAGACACTATATACCTTCATCATACCAAAAAATAATAACAAATCATGATTCTAACATCTAAGTTTAATCTCTACAGTCCCGCTTTAATAATAGTGGAAGATGGCATGTATGTTAATGGAAGGGAAAAGTAATCATCACTCTTACCCAGGTGTGAACACTGAAAGCTACCATAATGTTAGGCCTGGCAAGTATGCCAACTATTCCAGCACAAATGTTATGGGAGTAATCAACTTCCTTCTGATTGGATTTCAGCCTGATTTACAAGATGGAACCTACCACAGATACTGTTACAAACACCAAGAACCTTTGGCTAGATATGTCACAGTCTTTAGGAGAGTACCAATTGCTATAATTCTGCTAAATACACCTATTATTAAACTGATGCCTCATGGCTATTATAAACTATTATACCCATAGTTTAGTGTACCTCTCAACTCTCACCAGAGAAGCTTATTCTTGCAGTAGATAGAGATTAAAGAGGCCCATGGTTGGTCAACATGCAGAGAATAAGCAACATCAGAGAGCTCAGGCATAAATGGGACAGGTGCATCACATCCTTTTCTCCCAAGGCTCAGGGATAATTGAAGAAAAGGCAGTTGAGAACTGTAAGAGCCAAATATGGTACATTAATAGAAGGAAACGATGTTTTCTATGTACCATATGGTAGTTGTACATATGAACCCACAGTGCTGTGGCAGCATATACAAAATTTGTGCAATTCCCAAGCCTGACAAAAACACAACATGGATGGGAAAGGATGGCCAAAAGTCGCAGTCCTTGCTCAGTATCTATTGGATATTGGCAGGTGCTGCAAGAGGAAGCACCAGGTTTCTTCCTTTTGTGATACCTGATTGTTCCACCATAATCCAAGGAATAGACCCACACCCAAGACCATTTGGGGAACACAGATTAAACTCAATAGATTTTTGGAAAAAAAAAAAAAAGTCAAGGAGTGGAAGTAATATGGGGTGTGGAGACTGGAACTGTGATATATATATATATATATATATATATCATATTAAATTATCAAAAAATCATTAAAATTATTTACAAAGTGCAAAGGAATTTTTAAAGTTTTCAAGGTCATTAGCCATCAGGTAAATACAAATTGAAAGTATTGTGAGAGTCCATCTTACAGGTAAGAATGGCTTTCATCAAAATTATCAAATTAATACAAATGATAAAAAGGATATGAGGAAAGCAGAACACTTCTTCACTGTAGGTGACAATGTAAATAGTTCAGTCACTGTGGAAATCAGTGTGGAGGACCCTCAAAATGCTAGAAATATGACCACCCTCTAGCATTCCAAGTCATACAACAAAAGGATTATATGTCCTACTTCAGAGATACTTATTTAAACATGTTTATTGCAGCTCTATTCACAATACATAAGAAATTAAATCAATAGAGACCAGGGGCTTCAGCTGGGCCATCCAGAGCACAGGCAGGCTAAAGCCGCAGGGCAACACGCATAGAAGTGGGGCACTTCAGCCACGTGGAATAGAGGCTGGGCACTCCACACAGGCAGATTATTCATCTGGCCTGTGAAGCTGTGCACATGGAGTTACCCAGCCAGCTAGATCACAGGTGGGTGGGATGTGGGCACATAGAAATCTGGGACTTCAGGTGGGTACCAGCATGTGGGCTAAGGGACCAACACCTTGCACCCCCACCACCACCAACTGGTATTGGGGAGCGAGTGTCCCGGTGGGACTAGATTAGTGATTCCTGGGCTCAAGGCAATAAAAGAAACAGTGAACCTGACACAACTCCAGTCCTGCAACACCAAGCCCCACAACCAACCTAGAGGAACTGGCTGGCAGGAAGCTGAGTGAGCACAGTGCTCAGTGGGGTACCAACCCAGTTGCTACCCACCCAGTTTTTGGAGAACCTTCAGAACAGAAAGGGAAGAGTGAACTAGACCTTCCAATATATAACCAAAAGTGAAATCCAGAAACCTAGATAAGTCAACTCACCCTGCACAAGGAGAAAACAATGAAGGCATATGAAAGAAGCAAGCAAAGCATGCCTTCAACACAGAGAAGAAACATTTGAGATTCACATCACAATCCTCCCTCCCCCCAAAAAAAACAAACATGCCAAAAACACAACAAAAGAACAATATGGGAAAAGTGCAGAATAATTCCACACCAAACTCTACCAACCCTTTAGAAGATTTATACAATGAGATCTCCCTGGAGGTAACCCAGAACACAGATCTTAGAAAAACAATCATAGACATATTCAAGGAAATCAAAGAATATAAAGAACAAATCAGAGAACTAAGGGGAGATAATGAAAAACTCAGGAAGGAACTAGAGGGAGAGAATGACAGACTCTGGAAGGAAGTGGAAACACTGAAAAGATTTCAGGCTGAAATGAAAAAAGAAACTGGCCAGTGAAGCTAGGAGCTACAAGAAGAAAATGACAATCTCCAAAAGGAAGTGAAACTACTGAAGAAATCACAGGATGAAATGTAAAAAGAAACTGAATATTCATCCAATCAACAGGAAAGGATGGGAAAAAGCCTCAGAAGCAGAATGGATGAAGCAGAAAAAGAGTCTCAAACGTGCTGGATAACACAGTGCAACTAGAATCCTCAAGTAAATATTATGAAAAATTAAACACACACACACACACACACACACACACACACACACACACAGAAGAGTGAACAACCAGAAAATGTGGGACACTATGAAAAGACCAAACCTCCACATCACAGGGATAGAGGAAGGAGAAGATATCCAAGAGAATGGTATTGACCAGATCTTCAACAGAATAATAGATGAAAATTTCCCCAAACTAAAAATAAAAGAGAGAGAAACCCATACAATTACAAGAAACACATAGAACACCAAACAGACAAGATCAGAAAAGAAACTCCCCATACCATAGCATAGTTAAAATGCTAGACACCCAAAACAAAAACAAAATACTGAAAACCACAAGAGAAAAACAACAAGTTACATATAAAGGGAAATCCATCAAAATTACAGCTGACCTTTCAGTGCAAACTATGAAAGCAAGAAAAAAACATGGACCAAAGTATTCCCAGTGCTAAAAGACTATAGATGCCAACCCAGGTTATTATACTAAGCAAAAATATTGATTATAGTTGAAGGAGAAAGAAAAATATTTCATGACATAAACAAGATGATACAATGCATGTCTGGAAAATCAAACTTTCAGAGAATACTCAAAGAAATTCAAAGGACAGAGGAGAGGAGCAACAATCCCCAAGCACCTAGAAAGAGAAATTAATAAAAGAATAACTGCAGAAGTAGTAACCTAGTCCAAAAATGCAAATGGATAATAAGGTGAAAGGAAGCAATACACATCTCTCAATTATGACCTTAAATATTAATGGACTACACTCCTCAATCAGAAGCCATAGACTGGGAGAATGGATTAGGAAACAGAACCTATCTATATCCTGTCTACAAGAAACCCTTCTCACCCTCAAGGACAGGCACCAACTTAAGGTGAAAGGCTGGAAAAAATATTCCAAGCAAATGGTACCAAAAAGCAAGTAGGAGTTGCTATTTTAATATCAGACAAAATAGACTTCAAAGTAAAAGTAATCAAAAGAGACAAAGAGGGCCATTACATCTTTATCAAAGGAACAATTAACCATGAAGATTTCACAATCATGATTATATATGAACCAAACTCAGGTGCACTGAACTATATAAGCACAATTCTCTGGGACCTCAAGGCACAGAATAATCCCAGAGTAGTTATAATAGGGGATTTCAATACCCTACTGAACACTTTCGACAGGTCAACCAGACAAAGAATAAACAGAGAGAAATCTAAACTGAACAATATGATATATCAAATGGAACTCACAGACATCTACTGAATATTCCACCCAAACACCAGAGAATACACTTTCTATTTAGTACCCCAAGTAATGATCTCCAAAACTGACCGCATACTGGGACAAAGAAAAAAAACCTCAACAAATACAAAAAATTGAAGTAATTTTATGCATTCTCTCAGACTAAAATAAAGCACAATAAATCTCAATATCAACACCAGGATATGCCATACTATTTACAAGAACAGATGGAGACTAAACAACACACTCCTGAATAATGAATGGGTCAAGGAAGAAATAAAACCATTCCTGCAAATAAAAATGACACCAATTCTTGCCTGCTTGCCTTGGTGAGTTATCATCCTGCTGCTGTGGCATTCAGTTTTAGAACCAACTTGTTCAGGATCCAACATAGACTGAAGACCAGCAGCTTTCCTGGGATCCTTCAGACCTTTAAGACCAGATTGGAACTGCTGAGATATCCAGCCTTGTGGAGTGAGCAACCTACTGCCTTTTCGGTGAGAAACAGCCATTTTTGGCTATTTGGATAATACTTTTAGCTTCAAGTCTGAAGCATGGCTATGGATTGGCTGGGAAGTATTGTGTCCATCAACTGTGGAGATAGCTTGGATGTCTACCATGGAAGAGTGTCAACAGTGGATCAGGTCAGCCAGACCATTTCTCTCACCCAGCCTTTCCACAATGGAGTGAAGTGTCTTGTGCCTAAAGTCACTTTCAGGGTAGGTGATATTACAGAATTAAAAATTCTGGAGATACCAGGTCCTAGAGACAACCAGCATTTTGGAGATCTTCATCAGACATAAGTAGGATATTCTGGTGTTGTATATCAAGTGGGTATCAATCAAAATGGCACAGGGGATGTGGCCAAGGCCAGCTTCTCCCAGCAGTGCCCCTCAGAAAATCACTAGGAAAAGATATGTGAAGAGTCAAGATCTTGCCAATTCTCAGCAGCAACAGTGTTCAAAGAGCAGCTCTGTGCACAAGCATATGGAATCCTTGAGTCAGTCCAAAAGCTTCAGTCCTCGGAACAATTCCTGGTCATCTAGTACCAGGCACACAAATCAGCCAACCTCAAAGAAACATGGTTTAAAGAAGGGCCAAATGAAGAGTAAAGATGACAAGTGCTTTGAAGATAACATTGAGGATGTCCCAGACACAGATTTTGACTTTGAGGGGAGCCTGGCCTTTTTTGACAAGGCAGCTGTGTTTGAGGAGATTGACATGTACAAGAGGAGAAGTGGCATCTCTTCCCTTGGCATCCCGAAGAAAAGACCTGCTAGGTATCACCATGACCAGAACATACTGGAGTCAGAGCTTGTTGTCTATCCACAGATCACAGTACCCCACAAGGCGAGCAAGGAGTTCTGTACAGATTCTGGCCTCATGGTGCCAAGTGTTTCATATGAACTTCATCAAAAGCTGTTATCTGTAGCTGAGGAGCATGGACTAACCTTAGAGCGAAGACTTGAGATGACTGGTGTCTCTGCCAGTCAGATGGCACTGATTCTCCTTGGAGAACCCAACATGCTGAATCCCAGGAATGTCCACCAGAGTTCTAGTGTAGTCCTGCTGTGTGGGCCTCACCTGAAGGGGACTCAGGGCATCAGTTGTGCGAGGCATTTAACCAACCATGATGTCCAAGTCATCCTCTTCCTGCACAAGTTTGTCAAGATGCAGTTCATCAACAATGAACTCTTTCTCTTCAGAAAAACCCAAGGTCAACAAATATCTAGTCACAGAGATATGCCCACTAGGCCTGTGGACCTGATTATCAACTGCCTGGATTGCCCTGAGAAAGCCTTCCTGGGAGATCAGACCTGGTATAAGGCAGCTGTAGACTGGGCCAAAAAGAACTGGGCACCAGTGCTCAGCATAGATCCTCCTGTACATGAAGTTGAACAGGGCATCGATGCCAAGTGGTCCTTCACACCGGGCCTGCCTCTGCCTCTGGGGGAGCACGCAGGCTGAGTCTATTTGTGTGACATTGGCATTCCCCAGCAGGTCTTCCAGGAGGTGGGCATCAACTACCTCTCACCCTTCGGCTGCAAGTTTGTCATTTTCCTGAAATTTGCCTAGAGACCCAAGGCAGCTGGACCCTGCATTCCTGGCAATCCTGCAAAACCTCACAACTGATGCCTTAAGGATGTGCTTTATGGACCTTTAAGCATCTCCGTTTATAACCAAAAGCATACATCTTTTTACTATGGTACAACGTCATCTGTAATCAACTGAATGGTAGGAAAGGTAACATAATCCTGTTTGAATTGAAAAATCTTAGTCTTTCCCTCATATATTCTCTCAGAATTTGCTTATTAATAGAAACTGATATGGTTCATCTACATTTTAAATGTTTAGAAGCACTTTGTGTAGCACTGTAAATAAATGCAACCAAATACCTATTAGGCCAATATTAAAAAATATACCATGTGGTTAATTATATAATGATGTATTTAAGTATGTGTATTAAATAATATATTGCATGTAAAAAATAAATGTTTAAAATTGTAAAAAAATAAAAATATAAATGACAATACAGCACAACAAAACCTACGGGGTACTTTAAAAGCAGTCCTAAGAGGGAACTATAGCCTGGATGCCTACATTAAAAAAAAAAAGAGAGTACAAATAAACCATATAACACTGCAGCTAAAAACACTTGTGAGACAACAACCCTAAACCCCACAGACTGGAAGAAATAACAAAAATCAGAGCAGAAATCAATGAAATAGAAACAAAGAAAACAATAACAAAAAATCAACGAATCAAAAGTTGGTTCTTTGAAAGAATAAACAAAATAGACAAAACTCTAGCCCAGTTAACCAAAAGAAAGAAAGAGCAACTCCAAATCAATAGATTCATGATGAAAGGGGAAATATCACAACATACAATGAAAAGATCCAGAAAATCATATGGGAATACTTCAAAAACCTATATTCTACTACATTTGAAAACCTAAAGAAATGTATGAATATCTGAAATCCTGGGAATCACCAAAGCTTAATTGAGAAGAGACTAACAGCTTAAACAAACCCATAATATATGAAGAAATTGAACAGTTAATTAAGAAAACTCCCAACTAAGAAAAAGCCAGGATAGGGGCTGGAGAGATGGCCTGGCGGTTAAGAGTGCCGACCCGCTCTTACAGAGGACCCAGGTTCGATCCCCAGCACCCACATGGCGGCCGAGAACCGTCTGAAACTCCAATTCCAGGAGAGCTCCAGTTCCAGGGGAATCCGAGACCATCTTCTGACCTCCACGGCATTGCACGACACGGGTGCACAGACTTGCATGCAGACAGTACATTCATACACATACAGAAATAAATAAAAAAATTAATAAAAAAAAGAAAAGGCCAGGATGAAATGGATTCATGGCAGAATTCCATAAAGCATTTAAAGAGGACTTACAACCATTATTACTCAAACTGTTCCGAAAGATACAAGCAGGAAGAAATCTCCCAAATGTGTTCTGTGTAGCCAGCATCACTCTAACACCAAAACCAGGAAAAGATACAACCAAAACAGAAAACTATAGATCCATTTAATTAATTAGACCCATCTCATTAATGAACATAGATACACAAATTCTCAACAAAATACTCGCAAACCACATACAGACCTACAACAAAAAGATCATCGATCATTACCAAGTTGGATTCATACGAGAGATGCAGGGACAGTTCAACATATGAAAATCAATAAATATAAAACATATAAATGGACTGAAACACAAAAACCACATGATCATCTCATTTGAGACATAAAAAGCCTTTGATAAAATCCAGCATCCCTTCAAACTCCTAGAAGGAATTGGACTGGAGGAATCATTCCTCAATGTAATCAAAGCCATATAAAAGAAACCAACAGCCAACATCATCCTAAATGGAGAAAAGTTAGAAACATTCCCCTTAAAAGTAGGAACTCAGCTAAACTGCCCCCCCCCATTGCCACTCCTCTTCAATACAGTGTTTGAAGCACTTGCTAGGGCAATGAGGCAAGAAAGGGAAATTAAAGGAGTACTAATGGGAAAAGAGGAAGTCAAGCTATCCCTTTTTTGTAGATGATGTGATAGATTAACTAATGGATGCTAAAAACTCCACCAGAAACCTCCTAGAAATGCTTAATTGTTTCAGTAAAGTGGTGTGATACAAAATTAACCTATAAAAATCAGTAGCATTTCTTTTTTTTTTTAATTTTTTTTTATTAATTTTTTATTTATTTCTGTATGTGTACGAATGTATTGTCTGCATGCAAGTCTGTGCACCCATGTCGTGCAATGCCGCGGAGGTCAGAAGTGGGCGTCGGATTCCCCTGGAGCTGGAGTTCTCCTGGAGTTGGAGTTTCAGACGGTTCTCAGCCGCCATGTGGGTGCTGGGGATCGAACCCGGGTCCTCTGCAAGAGCGGTCGGCGCTCTTAACCGCTAGGCCATCTCTCCAGCCCTCAGTAGCATTTCTTTACGCCAACAACAAGCAACTGAAGTAGGAATATAAGGAAACCTTCCCACTAATGATAGCCTCAAAAATAATAAAATACATAGAAACAAACCTCAGCAAAGACACCAAGGATCTCTACAACAGAAATTCTAAAACCCTTGAAGAAGGAGATTGAAGAAGATGTCAGAAAATGGAAAAGACCTCCCATGCTCATGGATTGGAAAAAATGATATAGTAAAAAATGTCCATTCTACCCAAATTAATATACAGATTCAATCCAATCCCAATTAAAATCCCCAAGAGTTTCTTCACAGGCTTAGGAAAAAAATCCTTAATTTCATATGGAAAAACAAAAGACCCTGAATAGTCAAAGCAACCCTGAGATAAAAGAGTAATACAAGGGTGATCTCTATACCAGATTCAAACTATACTACAGGGCTATAGTCATAAAAGCAGCCTGGGACTAGCACAAAAACAAACCAGTAGACTAATGGAACAAAACTGAAGATCCAAACTTGAGCACATACAGTTTCAGCCACCTCATATTTGACACAGAGGTCAAGAAGGCTCAATGGAGGAAAGATAGCATCTTCAGCAAATGGTGTTGGCAAAACTGTATCACCACTTGTAGAAGAATAAAATTAAACCCCTACATCTCCCTTGTAGAAATATCAACTCCAAATGGATCAAAGACCTCAGCATGAAACCCAAAACTCTTAATGTAATAGAAGAAAAAGTTGGCAGCAACCTACAAGGACTTCCTAAATCAGACAGCAGCTGTGCATGAAATAAGGTCAATTGACAAGTGGTACCTAAATAAACTCAAAAGCTTCTGTACAGCTAAAGAAACAATCATGAAAGTGAAGAGAAATCCAACAGTGTGGGAGGAAACCTTTACTGCTGATACATCTGACAGAGCATTAACTTCCAGAAGATATAAACTACTCAAAAGAATAAAACAAGAAAACAAATTACTTACTCAAAAGATCAAGTAAAGAACTGAACAGAGACTTCACTAGTGAGGAAATAGACGTGTCCAAGAAACATCTTAAAAAGTGTGCAACATCACTAATAACTAAGGAAATACAAATTAAGACCACTTTAAGATATCATCTCACTCCAATAAGTCTGGCTAGGATCAAGGAAACAAATAATACCAAGTGCCAGAGAGGTTGTGGGAAAAGGGAGCAATTTACCCATTGCTGTTGGGAATGTAAATTTGTACAACCACTATGAAAAGCAGTGTGAAGAACCCCTAAAAGCCTAAAAATAAGCCTACTACCTGACCCAGTCATACCATTCTTGGGCATATACATGAAAGACTCATCCTACTGCAGAGATACATGCACGGCCATGTTTATTGCAGCTTTCTTCAAAATAGCCAAAAGCTGGAAGCAACCCAAGTGCTGCTCAACCAAACACTAGAGAGAGAAAATGTGGTATATCTACACAATTGAGTTCTATGTAGTGGTAAAGAAAGATGACATTATGAAATTTGCGGGTAAATTTATGGAACTAGAAGGTATTATATTAAGTCAAGTAACATAGTCGCAGAAAACAAAGGACAAATGGTACCTATTTATAAGGCAAACTGAATAAAGTCAATGTTATATTCCTCATTTTCTGAAAGCACCTGTGCTTTTATAATATGAATCTCTTAATAGGCTCTAGAATTAACCTACCATTTATTTTCAGATTTTGGAATTTTGGTATATGGATGGTATGCATATTGTAAAGTAATATAAAATCAAAAGGGAAAATGTGAATCATGAAATATGATTTGGAAATAATATAGATTGTTTTCAGATGACATTAATTTTTATCATAAGGTATATATTTCTATATATATATTATATATATATCTATATAATATATAGAAAATATATATGTATATATGTTGAAACAATACAAGTTGGAGAGAACAACAACAAAAAAATGGGAAAAAAAACCAATGTGAACAGTGAAGTTTTCCCCAAAATAATAATCCTATGCTTTGAAAAATACTTTGGAAAGACTCAGAAAATGATGCAAGACATGTATGGCTGAATGCAGGAACTTGGGTGGGGTGGGGGGCCTGGAAAGGAAAATGAGTCTAAATTGTACTGAGAATTGGTGTACAAAAAATTTAATAACAATATTTTTATAAAAACAAAATAAATTAAATCAACCTAGATATACATCACTGGATGAGTAGACAATGAAAATTTTGCACATATCCACAATGGAAACTTATTCAACTATAAGCAAAAGCAAAATTTTCTACTAAATTGAATGAACTAAAATAAATGTTACTGTATGAGATAATGCTAACTTAAAAATACAAATATTGCATGTCCTCTTACCTATGTTGATATGAGCTTAGTTTAGGAACTTTAGTTTTGTAATGATTTATAGATGCTGTGGTGGTTTGAGTGAGAGTGTCTCCCATAGGCTTCAAGTATTTAGACATTTTGTCTCCAGTTGGTGGCACTGTTCTTGGAGGTCTTAGAAAGTGTGGCCATGCTGGAGGAACGGGGCGGGCTTAGTGAGTTTAAGAAGCCTTGGGGTCTCTGGTCTCTCTGATGTGAACCTCGGCTTGTTGCTCCAGCTCCATCCACCATGCCTCCCACCACAATGGACTCTGATTCCTTGGAACCTTCAATCTTGAGCTCAAATAAACTCTTCTTTTTATAAGTTCCTTTGGCCATGGTGATTTTATCACAGCAACAGAAAAGTGACTAATACAGATATTTGGTTCCAGAGAGTGGGGTGTTGGCTGTGAAGAACATGACTATGTGGATGTTTGGAGAAATATGGAAGAATCTGGAACTTTGGGCTAGAAAAGCTGTTGAATACTTTAAGCAGAGCTTAACGGGCCATTCTAGTAGAAGCTCAGAAGAAAGAATTGTTGCAAAAAATGAAGTTCCAGAGGAAAATAAAGATTTAGGCAGCAACTGGGATCTTTTATCAGAGTCTGGGCACACTTTGCCCACAGCCCAAATGCTTGCCTGATGCTAAGTTGAAAAGCAATGGACTAGCTGAGATCTCCCGAGACAAGCTAGGAGTTGGGTGCTTCAGCAAGACTGATTGTTGATTGATTTAATCTAGTTAATTCAGTTGTCTTTGGCTTAATTGACTTTTGTGGCTGTGGGGGTGGAGTTATCCTCCCAGCTGGTATAAAAGGTAGGGTTGTGTGAGTCTTGAGATCTGAGATCCCCCAAGACCAGCTGAAGCAAGTGCAGGTAGGTAGGTAGGAGCTGGGTGCATCAGCAAGACTGATAGTTGATTAACTTAATCTACTTAATCCATTAATCCAGTTGTCTTTGCCTTAACTGACCTTTGTGACTGTGGGGGCAGAGTTATCCTCCCAGCTGGTACAAAAGGTAGGGTTGTGTGAGTCTTGAGATATGAGGTCTCCCAAGACAAGCTGAAGCACAAGTACCAGGGTGCGAGCTAAAGGGCATCCCCCCACCCCTACCCAACACACCCCACCCCCTCACCAACTGGGATTATGAAGGCATCTGAAGTAGGCAAGCAAAGCAAGCCTTCAACAAAGTGAAGAGGCATTTGGGACTCACATTGGAATACAGGCAAGGAGAAGCCCATATGCCAGGAACATGAAGAAGAGACAACACTGGAAAGGGGCAGGAAGATCCCACACCAAGCTCTACCAACCCTATGGAAGATTCCTACAGTGGGATCCCCCTAGGGATGGCCCAGGACACAGATATCAGAAACACAATTGGGAACATACTTAAAGAACTACAAGATTATAAAGAGCAAATCAAAAAACTAAGAAAAGAGAATGAAGAACTCAAGAAGGACCTAGAGAGAGAGAGAGAGAATGACAAACTCCAGAAGGAAGAAGAAACACTGAAAAGATCCCAAGCTGAAAAGATAAGGAAACCAACCAGCAAAGCAAAGCGATACAGGAAGGGATTGAGAAGTTCCAAAAGGAAGTAGAAATACTAAAGAAATCAGAAGAGGAAATGAAAAAAGAAATCAAACACTCATTCAATCAAGAGGAAAGGAATGGAAAAAGCCTCAGAAGCAGAATGGAGGAAGCAGAACAAAGAATACCAGACCTGGAAGATAACACAGAACAACTAAAAACCTCAAGTAAAGATTATGAAAAATTTAAAAACACACAAAAGTGGAACAACCAGGAACTGTGGGACACTATGGCAAAGGATGCAAACCTGAGCATTCATAGTAATAGAAGATAGAGACAGCCTCCCAAAGAGATGAGGGAGGGAGCAGATCGTTCAGACAGAATGCAGTAGATGAAACTTCCCAAATGAAAAAAAGACAAAAAATAAAACAAGAGCACAAAACCAAAAAAAAAAAAAGAGAAACAGAAAAGGAAAATTCTCCACGCTCACTTCATAGTTCAAATGCTAGGACACCCAAAAAAAGAGACAAAATCCTAACAGCCACAAGAGAAAAATCCAAAGTGACCTATAAGGGGAAACCTATCCAGGATTAAACTTACTTCTCAATACAACTATGAAAGCAAAAAAAAGAATGTGGACGCAAAGTGCTATTCCCAGTGTCAAGGACCAATAGCATGCCCCCAACCCAGGTTACCTATACCCAGCAAAATGTTGATTATATTGAAGGACTTGAGAGACAGGAAAACTTCCTATGACATAAACAGCTGACAGGTGAAAGAATACATTCGGAAAACCAAAACTTCAAAGATACTTGAAAGCACTTCAAAGACAGAAGAAAGGAGCAACCATCCCAAGAACCTAGACAACGAGAAATCTAAAAAAAAGCCTAACTGCAGAAATACAGAAACAACCATAAACCCCAAACCGCAAATGGACTAATAACCTGACAAACGAAGCAACCACAACCCTATCAGTCATAACCTTAAAATTATCTGACTAAATTCCCCAATCACACAGATATTAGACTGGGATGATTGGATTGGAACACACGGGAAATCCCGATATCTGCATGTCTATAATGGAAACTCATCTTTACTTTAAGGACAGGCACCACCTTAAAGTGAAAGGATGGAGAAACTATTTCCAAGCAAATGGTACCAAAAAGAAAGCAGGGGTGTTGCTATTTTAATATCACGACCAAAATTTGTACTTAAATAACAATGAAATCCGAGATAGCGGACAAAGCAAGGCCATTATCATTTTTTATCTAAAGGAAAACTTTCACTCAAGAAGATTTTCACAATTATGAATTAGTATGCACCAACTTGGTGCACCAACTTTTTAAAGAAATTCTCTAGTGGACCACCAGCCACCCACCACTAAACCCAATACATTCATTAGTAGTGGGACTTCATACAACACTGAGTCCTTTGGATAGGTCGACAGGATGAAGAATAAACAGAGCTGACATCTGAAATCCTGAATGATATGTTTATAACCAAATGGACCCTCAGGACCTCTACTGAATTTATCCACCCTAATATCCAGAGAGATACCACTTTTACTCAGCACCCCATGGAACCATTCTCCAAAATCGACACATACTGGAGACACAGAGACAACCTCCACAAATACAAAAATATTGCACATAATTTAACAGAATCTATCATAATATAGTGCAATAAAGCTCACATCAACACCAGGCTAAGCCTATTATTTCAAGGAACACAAGGAGACCTCAAAACACTCTCCTTGAAACTGATGTGGTCAATAAGTATTATCAAACAAGAAGTAAAAGCATTCCTTACGAACTGCCATGAACATGAACATTGCCAAAACCAACACCTATGGGATACCTAAAAAAAAAACGAACACAAAGCCGTTCCAAGAAGGAAGTATTATAACCTGGGTGCCTCAACTAGAATAAAACAGACAGCAGCACAATTGAACTGAATGAAACCACTGCATTCTTAAAAGCAACTTTGAGAAGCACTAGCAATGCAAACATGATGAACCAACTAATCCAGGAAGCACAGAAAGAAATACAACTCAGAGCGAGGAAATCAATGAAATAGAAATAAAAAACACATACAAAAAAACAAATGAATCAAAAGTCGGTTTTGAAAGGAATAACAAGTAGACAGACTCTAGCCAGTTCACAAGGAAAGAAGGAATCAAATTCCAAATAATCCAATCCAAGTGATGAAATGGATAAATCATCAAACCAGACAATAGAAAAGATCCAAAAATCATATGGGAATCACTTAAAAACCTAACTCTAACAAATTTGAAAACCCTAAGAATAAATTGGTGAATTCCTGAATAATCTGGGAATCACCCAAAGCTCAAAAAAGTAGATCGACAGTTTCTTTAAACAGACCCATAATATAATAGAAGATTTGATGATGTAATAAGAAAACGCCCCAATAAAAAAAAGCCCCGGCCCAGACGGTTTCACGGCACCAGAATTGCATAAAACATTTCAAAAGACCCTACAACCATTTACTAGTGAAATATGTCTTAGACAGGATACCCAGCAGAGGAAATTCTCCCAAATTACTTATATGAAACTAGCATCACTTGAATACCCGAACCAGGCCACGCACAACTCTAAATAATAGGCAAAATTCTACGAACCATCACCCTAATGATGAACACAGATGCCAAAATTCTAAACAGGAACTGGCAAATAGCATACAGAACCACATCAAGACGATCAATCCACATACCAAAGTTGGATTCATACCAGATACTGCAGGGATGGTCAACATATGAAATCAATAAAACATCATCAAAACACATAAATGATATGTAAAGACAAAACCAAACTCCATCTCAATTGATGCTGAATAAACCTTTGACAAAATCCAGAATACCCTCATGCTTAAAGTCCTCGAAGGAATTGGATTGGAAGGATCATTGCAATGTACTAACTCAAAGCCATATACAGGACCCCACAGCCAATATCATCTCTAACGGAGAAGATGACAGAAGAAACATTCCCTTTAAAGGTAGGAACTTGGCAAGGCTGCCCCCTGTCACCACTCCTCTTCAATATAGTGCTTGAAACACTTGCTAGAGCAATAAGGCAAGAAAAGGAAATTAAAAGAGTACTAATTGGAAAAGAGGAAGTCAAGCTATACATATTTGCTGATGATATGATTGTTTACTTAAGGGATGCTAGAACTCCACCAGAAAACTTCTAGAAACGATTAAGAGCTTCAGCAAAGTGGGAGGATACAAAATAAACTTTAAAAAATTCAATGTCCTTTACACCAAGAACAAGCAACTGGAGAAAGAATTCACAGAGACCAACTGTGATGGTTAATCCTGGGTGTCAACTTGACTGGACTAAGGAACAAATAAGAGAAAAGGATCTTCAGATTGGACCACCTCAATCTGGATGGCCCACCCCAAATGTGGGCGTTACCTTCTGCCTGCAGGCAGTATAAAGGGCCACAGCACAGGGAGCTGGTCCCTTTTCTCCTGTGGCTTGCCTCTCTCTCACTGGTGAGTTTGTCTTGCTGCTGTGATCAACCCTTCGGATCCCAGTGTGTACTGAGACTGGCAGATCCTCTGGAATCCACTGGGCCTTCAGCACCAGATTGGGACTACTGAGACAATCCAGCCTTGCGGACCGAGCAGTTCCCTAGATTCTCAGCCTCTCCAGTTCAGTGCGGCTACTGTTGGACTACTTGAGCTCTGTCATGTGAGCAAATCAATAAATTGTATACAGTTATATATTCGTCTTGTTGCTTCTGTTTCTTTAGAGAACCTGCCTAATACAGATTTTGGTACCAGAAGCGGTTCTAGAGAAACAGAATTGAAAGGATGAATTTCTTTAGTGGGCTTGGTAGTCTCTGGAGCCAGCTCTCCAACCCACTGAAGCTTAGAGTTACTGAAGGCTTTCCTGGTGGCATGAAGAGGAATGATAATCCTTGGTGCAGACTATTTGATGTAATTATGAAGATAGATCCATTTGACTCATCTAACTTGCCTCTTGTGAGAAGCAAGGAATTTAGAGACTCTATATATAAAATGTTCAAGAAACTGCAGAAAAATAAGGAAAATAATGATGTTGCCTTGTTGCTCCTAGCATGTCTGGGTAAACTGATAGAGGAAAATAAGGAGCTCAGTGATAAAAATGACCAGCTCTGGATTCGAAACAACAAAGGTTTCCAAGTGTGCTCTGGAAGAGAATCTTCTCTCCAGCAGCCAAAGAGCTAAAGTGGCAGAAAATCAAGCTGGAGCCCTTATTATACGTTTGGCTGATTTACAACGCAAATTTAATTCCCAGCCACGAAGAGTGTCAGTAGTTAAAGTGAGAGCACTGGTGGGGAAAGTGTGGAACCCTGAAACTTGGGATGGAGATGTGTGGGAGAACCATGATGATGAGGATTTTGAACCCTCAGATTCAGAGGGATTTTCTTTATCTGAGGAATTAATCTCCCCACCCTCAGCAGCACTTGTAATTTTTTGTTTAAATTTCATTTATTTGTCACAGAGATTAAAAAAAAAAAACTATGGGTATAATAATATCCAAAAGCCTAAAATCATGGGTACTTATTTGATGAGAATTTTAAAATAGTGTTTTCACTTCTGTAATAAACTTTAAAAAAGAATCAAACTTTCTCCATTTTTGCCCTTCTTTTTCTGTGCCTGTACTGGAAGGTGTTACCCACATTTAGGTTTGGTGGTCTCACTTTAAATAACCTTATCAAGACAAACTTTTACAGGTGTGCCCAGATTCTTATCTCTTAGTTGATTCATGATTCAGTCAAATTGACAAAGAAAATTAATCATCACAAATCCATCCTTTGTCAACTGAACCTCTAATTACACATCTTTATGCTATGCCTAATTTTCAAATGGAAACAATAACTTGTCCATAATTCTGCCTTACAGAATCATGATTCAGCTATAACCTTGAAGCCACTACTTGCTCCATCCCCAGAATAGGTGTCCATGGCCTTTGAGGAATACTTAATATTCTAGAATACTAAAGTTTAAATATAATAATATATTAAAATACATTTACGCCCATTGATTACTGATGCTATTTCAATGTATATTAAAAGAAATGTTAAAGACATAGAGTGAAAAGAACACAAATAAGTTTTTAATCCATGTGTATGGATGTACTAATATTCTTAACAAAACATGAAAGAAGTCTTCATGGCAATGGCAATCCTCATTTCTGTAACTGGCCTCATGGCCTTTTAACTTAGCTGTGGACTCAAGATCATCAGGAGTTTAAAGTGGCTAGGGAAAAATTTTAGCATCTAGTTTGATGGAATGCTTGCTGTCTTCTGGCAGAAGTACTTCACTCTCTGAACACAAAACTTTGAGCCAGCAGAGCACAAAATTTCAAAAAAATAAGGATGGAAACTTTTTCTAGTGTGTCACAAGGGCTGATGATCGGTCATTTCATTTCCGAGTATCACCCTTGACCCATTATTCCTGAATCTAGAAGAAGCATCCTCTATAATCCTATATTTACATGCATATATACATCCAACACTTCCATATATTGGATGCTGGTTCAGATCATATGTACCTTGCCCCAGACTTCCAGACTAGTGAACATAATTTGCACTGGAATTTCCTTTTAAGAAGTCCATTCTTCCATTCAATCAAACCTTCTCCTTCAGGATGGTGGGTAACAGAATATCAGTGAATTTCAAGGGCCTGAGCTCACTACTACACTTCTTTGGCTGTGAAGAATATTTCTTGCTTGGACACAATGTTGTATGAAATCCCATAATAGTTGATAAGTCATTCTTTAAGTTAATGGATGATGTTCTTGCCAGAAGCATTGTGTCCTGCAAAGGCAAATCCAAGAAAAGATTCCAGTAAATAAAAATCACTGCACTTTTCACAATGACTTTTCTTTTTTATATTTATTTATGTGTATGAATGTATTGTCTGCATGTAGGTTTGTGCACCTGTGTCGTGCAATGCCGCAGAGGTCAGAAGAGGGGCTCGGATTCCCCTGGAACTGGAGTTCTCCTGGAATTGGAGTTACAGACGGTTCTCAGCCACCATGTGGGTACTGGGGATCGAACCCGGGTCTTCTGCAAGAGCAGTCGGCGCTCTTAACCACTAGGCCATCCCTCCAGCCCCACAATGACTTTTCAATGTAGTCAACCAGGTCAATGGATGATCACTTCCAGGGAATGGTGCCCTATTTGAGGCTCAATTTTTATCTCTGCCTCTGGAAAATTTGCACTCACCAACAGCCATAGTCAGATCAGACTTCTTAAATATAATTCCATGTTTTTGATGGCATGCATAACCTCCGTTTCTGTAACCATGGCCATTTTGTTCATGTGACCATTAGGCAATGACAGAAATGGCTGGAGGAGGAGGTTGAGTCCTATATACAGAACATGCCAACTGTTATATTTGATTATTGAGCATTTTATCTCCTGAAGTCACCTTTTGACGAGTATTTACATGGGACACAACTACTTTTAGATCTTTTGCCCATTTGGAGAGATCTAACCATAAACAAATTTCTCAAATGTCTTTCATTCTAATTTTCCAATCATGCTCCTTCCAATGTCCCTGACCATCTAGCCAAAACTTCAGCCTGTGATTCAGATATAATCACACATCTGGCCATTTATCCTTTCAGGAAAAATTATGTCCATATACACCACTCAAAGTTCTTCTGGCTGCAAATATTTCTCATCACCATTGTGCTTTAGGTTTGCCCCAGAAAGAGGCTGTGATGATGGCCCTTTCCATTTCTGGGTGGTGCCGTTTTAACATGCAGAGGTCTCTGTATTCCAGGCCATAGACTTTTCTTCCTAAGTCAACCAATCATAGGCTGACTGATTCATTGTAACAGGATTAGGAACAATAGAACTGTGGGCAGCATTTTCATGTAATTTGTTTATCCCTTAAGCACCAACTAGGGTGGAATCATGTATATACCATTTCCATGTAGTCATAGCCTGCTTCTGGACACATCCAACTTTGTGCTTGGACTTTAATACATAGGGATATTGGAACAGAATAAAACCAGTTTTGTATCATGGCCCCTCTTTAAGTATCAGTAAACATCTGTGTCTATACCAAAGTAACCTACCATAACAATTAGTACTGTTTAAATACCTATATATCTAATTGCGTGTGCTTCATTAGTAGGATCGAAAGGTCATATATTATACTGTTTAAATACCTTTATATCTAATTGCATGTGCTTCATTAGTAGGATCGAAAGGTTATGCCTGGACAAGCTGGCAGCCCATGAAAGAAAACAGCCAGAATTGACTAGAGACCAAGACAACAGCTCCAGAGAAAGTAGACTGTTTTGCTTCTCATCCACCTGTGCCCCTTTTCTAAGCCTAGGGA
>VZQC01012180.1:310563-330292 GCA_009823505.1 Rhizomys pruinosus
TTTTAGCCCTCAGAATTTTGTCTTTGTTTTGGGCATCTAGCATTTTAACTATGATATGGCGTGGGGTGTTTCTTTTCTGATCTTGTCTATTTGGGGTCCTATGTGCTTACAACCCCTCACCCCCTGCTGGATGGTGGGGCTGTGGGGGTTTGGGCACAACAGCCTGCAAATTGGTTTTATATGAAGGATGCTTGTACTCATGGATTATCACTTATAGCTAAAAAATGAAAAAATGAGAGAAATATGCAGGACAGTTATGACAGAATGCATGATCTGGGATGGGGGGTGGGGGGGAAGGGAAAGGGAAATATGCCTGAACTGAATTGGAAAACGATGTATGAAATGCACAAAGCATCAATAAAAAATGTTAAAAAAAAGAAAAGTCAGTTGTAATTTTGATGGGTTTTCTTTTATGTAACTTGTTGTTTTTCTCATGCTGCTTTCAGTAATTTGTCTTTGTTTTGGGCATCTAGTGTTTTAGCTATGATATGGAGTGGGGTATGCCTTTTCTGATCTTGTCTATTTGGTGTACAACGTGCTTCTTGAATTTGTATAGGTTTGTCATTTTTCAGCTTGGGGAAATTTTCTTATATTATTCTGTTGAAGATCTGATCAATACCTTTGTCCTGGGATTCTTCTCCTTCCTCTATCCCTATGATGTGGAGGTTTGATCTTTTCATGGTGTCCCATATTCTCTGATTGCTCTACTCTTGTGATTTTTTAAATTCTTCATACTCTCTGTTTGAGCATTGTTGTACCATTATAATGTGAATACCTTAAGGGGATCTATAATTACCTTACCACTTATCTTCAGACTTTGTAATTTTGGTATATGAGGGAGGGTATGTATGCCTACTTTAGAGTAATAGAAAGCTAAAGAGGAAAAATATGAACTCCAAAAAATCGTTACCCTCATTTGTGGATGTTAACACCAAATCTCCAGTTTAAAGGCAAGCTGAACAACAGTACTGTTATATTTCTTTTATCTGAAAGTACCTATGTTGTTATAATGTAAATTTCTTAACTGGCTCTATAATCAACCCACCACTTATTTTCATACTCTGTAATTACTGTATATGGGTGGAAGGTATGTATTCATATCAGAGTAATATAAAATTAAAGGAAAAATGTGAATGCTTAAACATATTTTGGAATTAACATACAGTTTATTCTTGGAGGTCATAATTTTGATACATATGTGATGGTTATGTAGGCATATTTTGGAGCAATAAAATGGGGAGAGAACAAAAACAACGTAAAGACTGGGTCAAAGAAATGACTGATACAGTTAAATTGTGCCCAAAACAACAAGCCCCTGCAGTAAAAAAATTTGGAAAGACTGAGAGAAAGATGCAAGACATGTATGGCAGAGAGCATGAACTGGGGTGAGGGGGTAGGGGTAGGGAAATGGGTCTAAATTGGACTGAAAGATAATGAATGAAATACACAAATCATCAACAAAAAGTTAATATAAAAGCCAAAAATATTAAAACATAGCCAATGCACACGCCTGGAAAGGTCATAGATCTTAGAGAAATCCCCAGGGTTGACACATCCCTAGGCTAAGGTAACATCTTACTAACTACAAAAGAGTTATCCTAATTTACAGACAAATATCTCAGACACCACTGAGAAAAGAAGCTTCTCTGTTTTGGGTCTTTGTGAGACTGGGTCTTTTGCACCAGACAAACATAGACATAATCTGTGAATTTCTCATGCCTAGATGACACATCTACATGCAACTTCTACACATAAGCCCCAAGCATCATAGAACAAAGGCCCATCTGTATATACAAACTCTTATGAGTTTTGAGAGCTACACTAATCTACAATTATCAAGATAGGATTTTATAGAGAAGTTGGATGCTACTTCCATTTATAAGGATAATATTTTGAGTGTTAGGTTCATCCCTGAGTACTTTGAGCTTCCAACCCATGGGTTCTTACCATATTTACATAATCAAGGATGTGTTTCCTCTTATGGAAGAGGCCTTAAAACCAATCAGATGCAATTGGTAACCAGCATAACATTTAGGTCCCTGTTTCACTCATGGACATATCTTGCCATGCAGATCATTACTGTGGTTCACAGCTGAGCATGATTGATGCTGAGTTTTCTCCCATATCAGCATTCATATCACCTTCTAAAACATGGAATTAAGCCACTGGGAAAGAACATTCCAGGCTAGTACCAGGTTGATGTCTGTAAGTCTTATGACCAATGTATGTAGTGTATTCATATAGTCTTACCATCAGGTTCAGGTGGTCAACCAAGAGCCATGGAAATAGAATGCAGAGTAATGGCGTTCTCTGGGACTGCCTCGCACAGACAACTTGAGGAGAGGGGAGGTATCTCACACCTATCACTAGTTATTTTTTTTTATTTGTCTACCCATGGCTTCTGAAAGGAGCATTGCCATCTCTTCCCCTGCACCTGCCAAGACTCGGACTCAGCCAACATTGCATAAAAAGAGGCAGAGAAATTCTGAGAGTCAGAGGTTAGGGAAAACTGGGGAAAAACAATATGTTTTTGACATTACAGGACCATTGCACGCATGATTCACAGAAGCTGTGATTCTTTGAACAACATCAAGCCTCACAATATTCTGTGTGGTTGGGGGAGGGGACAAGAATGTAACTATCTCTATCTGAGTAACTATTGATAGTTGATGACTGCTTGGGAAGGGTTAGTCAGTTTTCTTCAGAAATTTGGTCTCTGGTAGGTTTATTACATTCCAATGGATGTTCCTGAAGGATGCTGGCGATACTAATTGGACTCAGTATCTTATTAAAATATAAAAGGACATGAAATTGAGATGTAAATATTGCTAGTGGGCATCCTTGAGATATTGGATGGAGCAGTTGGGGGTGAATATGGTTAAAATATATTTTATGAATGCATCAACTTCTCAAATAATAAAAATTATATTAAAATTTTTAAAATATAGCAACATTATTAATAACATTTAAACAAGGCTCATATTTTTCATAAAGTTCAATATAGAGTTCAAAAATAACTGCCATAAAGAGAATAAAACAAAATAATTTCGACTCATAGGGAAAAGATAACTACTTTATACTAACTCTGAGAAGACACAGATATTGGAATTATACAAAATATTAAAGGCACTAACATAAAAATATTCCAAGAAGTAGGAGTGAGCAAAATAAACAGAAATGGAAATATAAATTCTGAACAAAGAAATAGAAAGTATAAAGAAGGCAATGAAAATTTTGTAACTGAACATTTTGGTAAACATAGGGTTTTTTTTTTTTTTGGATTATTTGGATTATTGCCAAAGGGAGGTATTTGGGAACATGAAGACCGAAAAATCAAATGTAAACCAAAAATAGCTCTTTGAAATGATTAAGAAATTGAACAATGTGGCAATAAATGATATACAGAATATACTTTTAAAATAGAGTAGAGGGCTGGAGAGATGGCCTAGTGGTTAAGAGTGCCAACTGCTCTTGCAGAAGATCCAGGTTCGGTCCCCAGCATCCACATGGCAGCTGAGGATCATCTTTGACTCCAGTTCCAAGGGACACCCTCTTCTGACCTCCGCGGCATTGCATGACACGGGTGTGCAGACCTACATGCAGACAGTACATTCATACACATAAGAATAAATAAAATAAAATAAAAAAATAAAATTAAGAGTAGAACAGAATACAAAAACATAACACAAATTTTAAAAATATATATTTTAAAACTATATTATTGTGAGGGAATACATATAGTTAGCTGTCTTCTTGTCCCCATCACAGATTTGATTCAGTCATAGAGAATATGTCAACACTTTGTTTGAATCATCTGACAGACCTCATGTACACTCCACATCAAAGCTGTTCAGAGAAGACTACAAAGATAAGGAGAAATTTATAATAGCTTTTTTGAGAAACAAACTGAAAAGAGTTAGCTATTTGGTGAAATTGGATGCATTCATTTTTTACGTATAAGATATTTATTTGGTGGTGGGATGGAATTTGAGGTTAAAATATGGCATATGGCAATTTAAGTTAGAAATAAAGAGCATAATGTTTTAGTTGCCTTGTATGCTATGGCTTAAAATTTTGTATTTACTCTGTAGATAGACATAAAACACTAACAATATTTTAACAAAAATATGGCATAATTCATCCATCTTTTAATTTCAAAAATATTTACAGTTTATTCTCCCCACAGAAGTTGCTAAGCACATGTCTATAGCTATAAGACAGTATGAAGAATAGGATTGAAGAGAGATACTGTGCTTGCAGAAAAATATCTAGAGAATAATGAAATAATTGTAGAAAACGGGTAAGAGAAAAAATTAATGATAAAGATCTTAAAGTGGTAGAAATGGGTATGAGGGCAGAGAACAGTGTGTGGGATAGAGAGGGAATTAGGACATCAAATTCAAATATCTGATGAATTTCTGAATCTGAGGAAACCGGAGTAGGAGAAGCAAGGAAGATGAATTATTTCTATTTAACAATCCTATACAGATAATGATACCAGATAACAGAGATGTGAGAGAAAAGGGAGAGAAGGAGGAAGGGGGGAGTGGAAAGGAGTAAGAGGAAGAGGAGGAAAAGGACGAGGGAGAGGGACAGGGACAGGGAAAGGGAGAGAAATAGGGACAGGGAGAGGGAGAGGGACAGGGAGAGGGAGAGAAATAGGTACAGGAAGAGGGACAGAGAGGGGGAGAGGGACAGGGACAGGGAGAGGGAGAGGGACAGGGAGAGGGAGAGAGACAGGGACAGGGAGAGGAAGAGGGAGAGGGAAGAGAGGGAGAGGTTATTTGTCATATCAATCTAGCCTTTTCTTTCTTTTCTTAATAATACTTTTGTTGATGTTCTGTGTATTTCAGACATCATTTTTCAGTTCAATTTAGACATATTCCCCTTTCCTTTCCCCTGACCCCACCCCAGCTCACACATTCTGCCATATGTGTCCTGCATCTTTCTCCGGTTTTTTAAAGTTTTTCTCTGCAAAGGTTTATTGTACTGTGCAGAATTAACTATATCAGTCTCTTCTTTGACCTAGTCCTTATGTTCTTGTGGTTCCCTCCCTTTTGTATTATTCCAAAATATGCCTATATAAATATCATATATGTACCAGAATTATGACCTCTAGGAATAAACTGTATATTAGCTCGATATATGTTTAGGAGTTCACATTTTTCCCTTTAATTTTATATTATTCTAAAATATGTATATATACCTTCTGCCAGTAAACATTAATTACCACTTCTGAAACTAAGTGCTAAGTTAATTCTAGGGCTCATTAAAGGATTCACATTATAACATCACAGTTGCTTTCAGATAGAAAGAAATATAACAATAGTGCTGCTCAACTTGCCTTTCAGTTGGGGGATTTGGTACTAACATCCACAAATGAGGGAAACCATTCCCAGTTTGATTTGTTGGGACTGTGTTACTTCACTTAGCATAATGGCTTCAAGTTCCATCCATTTACCTGTAAAGTTCATGATATCATCTTTCTTTATCACTGCATAGAACTCCATTGTGTAGATGTACCACATTTTTGTCATCCACTCATCAGTTGAGGGGCATTTGTGTTGGTCCCAACTCTTTGCTATTGTAAAAAGAGCTGCAATAAGCATAGATGTGCATGTATTTGGCAGTAGGATGACTCTTGTGGTTATATACCCATGAATGGTTTGAGTGGTATGGCTGGGTAAAGTGGTAGGCTCATTTTTATTCTTTTAAGGGTTTTCCACACTGCTTTCCACAGTGATTGTACGAGTTTACATTCCCACCAGCAGTGGATGAGTGCTGCCCTTCCCCCACAACCTCTCCAGCATTTGGTGTCTTTTGTTTTCTTGATCTTAGCCAGGCTTATTGGAGTGAGATTATACCTTAGTGTGGTTCTAATTTGCATTTTCATAATTATTAACGATGTTGAACACTTTTTAAGATGTTCCTCAGCCACCTTTACTTACACATTTGTGAAGTCTCTGGTAAGCTCTTTACTTCATCTTTTGAGTGAGTCATTTGTTTTTTTATTTTTATTTTTTTTGTTTTTTGAGTAGTTTATATATTCTGGAAGTTAGTGTTCTGTCAGATATATCAACATTAAAGGTTTCCTCCCACTCTGTGGGTTTTCTCTTCACTTCCTTGATTGTTCATTTTGCTGTACAGAAGCTTTTGAGTTTAATGAGGTCGAACTTGTCAACCGTCGACCTTATTTCCTGTGCAGCTGCTGTCTTATTAAGAAATTATTTCCCTATGCCTATGTCTTGTAGATTGCTGCCAAATTTTTCTTCTGTCACCTTCAGGGTTTTGGGTTTCTTGTTGAGGTCTTTGATCTTTGATAGACTTGGATTTGACTTTTTTTTGTCTTTTTGAGACAGGGTCTCCCTGTAACCCCAGCTGCCCTAGAACTCACTCTGTAGACCAGGCTGGCCTTGAACTCACAAAGATTCACCTGCCTCTGCCTCCCAAGTGCTAGGATTAAAGGGATTTGACTTTTGTACAGGGTGAGAGGTAGGGGTTCAGTTTTGTTGTTCTTCTACATATGGTGCTCCAGTTTTGCCAACACCATTTGCTTAAAATGCTATCTTTCCTCCAATGAGCTTTTCTGGCTCCTTTATTGAATGTGAGGTGCCTGAAATTGTATGAACTCAAGTTTGGATCTTCGATTTTGTTCCATTAGTCAATGGGTCTGTTTTTGTGCCAGTAATAGGCTGTAATTTATGACTCTAGCCCTGTAAAATAGCTTGAAGTCTAAAATATGAATACATACTTTCCACAGATGCAGTACAGTTATGGCAGTGTGCATAATCTGGGGTTGGGTGGGGGGAAGGGAGAGAGGACTATGTCTAAACTGAACTGAGAAATGATGTCTGAAATACACAAAACATCAATGAAAGCCTTAGAAAAAATAAAAAATAAAAAAATATATCTAGATGTCTGGTAAGGTGATCCCACCTGTATTGCATTTTTCGCTCAGGTTTGCTTTAGCTATTCGGGGTCACTTGTTTTTCCACATGAATTAAGGATTTTTTTTCCAACTCTGTGAAGAAACTCATGGAGAATTTAATTGGCATTGTATTGAATCTGTATATTAATTTGGGTAGAATGGACATTTTTACTAGATTAATTTTTACAATCCATGAGCATGGAAGTTTTCTCCATCTTTTGATGCCTTCTTCAATCTCCTTCTTCAAGGGCATACGTTTTTTGTTGTAGAGATCTTTGGTGTCTTTGGTTAGGTTTGTCCCAAGGTATTTTGAGGCTATTGTGAGTGGGAAGTTCTCCTTATATTCCTTCTCCAGTTGCTTGTTGTTGGTGTAAAGAAAGGTTACTGATTTTTATAGGTTAATTCTGTATCCTGCCACTTGACTGAAACTCTTGTTTCTAGCAGTTTTGTGGTGGAGTTCTTAGAATTCCTCGGATAAATTATCATATCATCTGCAAACAGGGATAGTTTGACATCCTCTTTTCCAATTAATTCTCCTTTAATTTTCTTTTCTTGCCTTATTGCCCTAGCAAGCATTTAAAGCACTATATTGAAGAGGAGTGGCGAGAGGGACAGCCTTGCCAGGTTCTTGCCTTTAAAGGGAATGCTTCTAATTTGTCCCCATTTATGATGATGTTAGCTGTGAATTTGTTGTACATGGCTTTGATTATATTGAGGAATTTTCCCTTCAGTCCAATTCCCTCTAGAACTTTGAACATGAAGGGATGCTGGATCTTGTCAAAGGCTTTCTCCACAGCAATTGAAATGATTGTGTGATTTTTGTCTTTCAGTCCATTTATGGGTTTTATGATATTTATTAATTTGTGTATTGAACCATTCTTGCATCTCTGGTATGAATCCAACTTGATCGCAGAATACATAATCTGGGTTGGGGTGGGGGTAAAGGAAAGGCTAATATGTTTAAATGGAACTGAAAATGATGTATGAAATACATAAAACATCAATAAAATTATATTAAAAAAAGAATAAACAGAAAAATAAGTAAATAAACTGTCAATCTCTTCCTTTTAAGCTTTGTTGGTTCCCAGGATTTCAGATATTCATACATTTCTCTTAGGTTTTCAAACTTAGTAGAGTATAGGTTTTTGAATTATTCTCATATGATTGTCTGGATCTTTTCTTTATCTGGTGTGATATTTCCCTTTTCATCTCAAGTACTATTAATTTGGAATTGATTTTTCTTTCTTTTGGTTAACTGGGATAGAAGTTTGTCTATCTTGTTTATCTTTTCAAAGAACCAGCTTGTGAATTCATTGATCTTTACATTGTTTCATTTGCTTCTATTTCATTGATTTCTGCTCTGATTTTTGTTATTCCTGTCTGTTGGGTTTAGGATACATTTATTGTTGTCTCTCAAGTGTTTTTAGCTGCAGTGATAGATCATTCATTTGTTCCCTTTCTGTTTTCTTAATGTGGGCACTTAGGGCTATAAATTTCCCTCTTATGACTGCTTTTAACGTATCCCACAGGTTTGGTTTTGTTGTATTGTCTTTTTCATTTAGTTCCATGAATACTTTTATTTAATTCTTTAATTCTTCCTTGACCCATTCTTTATTCAGGATTGTGTTGTTTAGTTTCTGTGTGTTCTTGTACCTAGTTGGGCTTATTCTGGTGTTCATATTGAGCTTTGTTGCACTGTGGTCTGATAGAATGCATGGAATAATTTCAATCCGTTTATATTTGTTGAGTTTTTTTGTGTCCCACTATGTAATCGATTTCGGAGAATGTTCCATGGGGTGCGGATTAGAAAGTATATTCTCTAGACCAAAAAACAAAAATGTCTGTGAGGTCCATTTGTTGTATTGTATGTTCGATTCCAATGTCTCTCTGTTTATTTTTTGTCCAGTTGATCTACCCAAGGTGTGTGGTGGGGTATTGAAGTCCCCCAATATTAGTGTGCTGGGATCAATCTGTGCCTTGAGGTCCCATAGAACATTGTTTATAAAGTTCAGTGCACTGGAGTTTGGTGCATATCTATTCAGGATTGTGAACTCTTCATGGTTAATTGTTCCTTTGATAAGGATTTAATGGCCCTCTTTGTCTCTTCTGATTAGTTTTACTCTGAAGTCTAATTTGTCTGATATTAGAATAACAAATCCTGCTTTCTTTTTGGTACAATTTGCTGGGAATATTTTCTTTCCAACCTTTCACTTTGAGTAGGTTTCTGTCCTTGAGGGTGAGATGGGTTTCTGTAGACAACATATAGATGGATTCTGTTTCTTAAACCATTCTCAAAGTCTGTGTCTTTTGATTGGAGAGTTTAGACCTTTCATATTTAAGGTCATTATTGAGAGGTGTGTGTTGCTTCCTTTCAACTTAGTTTTTATTTGCATTCTTGGTTTAGTTTTGTATTTATGCTGTTATGCTTTTATTAGTTCCTTTCTTTAGTTGCTTGGGGATAGTTGCTCCTGTCCTCTGTTCTTCGAATTGCTTTGAGTATTTTCTGGTGTTTTTTGGTTTTTTTTTGCCAGATATTCTTTTATTTTGTTTATGTCATTGTTCTAGTTTGTCTTCCATTGCTGTGACAAAACACTCTGACCAACATCAACTTGGGGAGGAAAGGGTTTATTCAGCTTACATCTCCTGGGTCACAGTTCTCAGGGAGCCCAAGGCAAGAACTCAGGGCAGGAACCTAGAGGCAGGACCTGAAGCACAGGCCATGGACGAATGCTGTTCACTGGCTTGCTCCCCTGGCTCATGCCCAGCCTGCCTTCTTATACAGTACACAACAACCTGCCCAGGGTGGCACTACTCATTGTGGGCTNTTCTAGTTTGTCTTCCATTGCTGTGACAAAACACTCTGACCAACATCAACTTGGGGAGGAAAGGGTTTATTCAGCTTACATCTCCTGGGTCACAGTTCTCAGGGAGCCCAAGGCAAGAACTCAGGGCAGGAACCTGGAGGCAGGAGCTGAAGCACAGGCCGTAGAGGAGTACTGTTCACTGGCTTGCTCTCCTGGCTCATGCCCAGACTGCCTTCTTATATGGTACACAACAACCTGCCCAGGGTGGCACTACTCATTGTGGGCTGGGCCCTCCCACATTGCCTGGCAATCAAAACAACACTCCACAGGTGTGGCCACAGGCCAATCCAATGGAGCCAATTCCCCAATTGAGGCTCCCTCAACCCAGGTGTGTCAAGTTGATACTAAAGCTATCCAGCACAGTCATGAAATATTTTTCTTTCTCCTTCAACTATAATTGACATTTTTGCTGAGTATGGCAATCTGGGTTGGCATCTAAAGTCATTTAGCACTGAGAGTACTTTGGTTCACGTTCTTCTGGCTTTCATAGTTTGTACTGAGAAGTCAGCTGTAATTCTGATGGGTTTTCACCTTATATGTAATTTGTTCTTTTTTCTCTTCTGACTTTCAGTATTTTGTCTTTGTTTTGAGCATCTAGTGTTTTATCTATGGTAGGGCATGGGGAGTTTCTTTTCTGGTCTTGTCTATTTGGTGTTCTAATATGCTTCTTGTATTTGTATAGGTTTGCTTTTTTTCAGTTTGGAAAAATTTTCTTCTATTATCCTGTTGAAAATCTGATCAATACCATTGTCTTGGGATTCTTCTCCTTCCTCTGTATCTATGATGCAGAGATTTGAACCTTTCATAGTATCCCACTTTTCCTGATTATTCCACTCATGTTTTTTATTAATTTTTCATAATCTTCTCTTGAGCATTTTAGTTGTTCTGTGTTATCCTGCAGGCCTGATAGTCTGTTTATTGCTTCATCCATTCTGCTTCTGAGGCTTTCTCCCATCCTTTCCTATTGATGGGATGAATGTTCCATTTCCTTTTTCACATCTTCCTGTGATTTCTTTAGTATGTCTACTTCCTTTTGGAGCTTGTCATTCTCTACTTGTAGCTCCTTGCTTCGCTGGTCAGTTTCTTTTTTCATTTCAGCATGGGATCTTTGGAGTGTTTCCACTTCCTCCCAGAGTTTGTCATTCTGTCCCTCTAGTTCTTTTTGGAGTTTGTGTATCTCTTCCTCTAGTTCTTTTCGGAGTCTGTGTTTCTCTTCCTCTAGTTCTTTTCAGAGTTTGTCATTCTCTCCCTCTAGTTCTCTCCAGAGTTTATCATTCTTCCCTTCTAGATCCTTCCTGAATTTTTCATTTTCTCCCCTTACTTCTCTGATTTGTTTTCTTATGTTCTTTGATTTCTTTTAATATGTCTATTACTGTTCTAAGGTCTATGTCTTGGTTTCCTTCCACAGGGATCTCGTAGGGATCTTCTATAGTACTGCTCAAGTTCTGTGGGGGGGGGGTTTGCTCCCTTTGCCCCCTGAACATATGCTGGGCTCCTGGTTGGCTGGCTTAGTGTGGCGGAGTGACTCCTTCCACACCAGTCATGCAGGAGGTGTGGTGTGGTGTTCTGACTGGTCCCTGTGGCACACCTCTGGTACTGGTGCACTGGTGCCCTGCAGTTTCCTGGACCATTTGAGGGTGTGCTGGGCTCCTGGCCACCTGGCTAAGTGTGGGTGGGTGACTCTCCCCATGCTAATCACATGGGATGCCAGGTATGGCATACTGCCCGGTCCCTGAGGCATGCCTCTGATGCTGGCCCATTGGTCCCCTGAAATTTCCCAACCCACGTGAGCATCTACTGGGCTCCAGGCTGCTGGCTTAAGTTGGCGACTACTCCCATGCCAATCATGTGGGAGGTATGGTGTGGTGTCCTGCCTGATCCCTGAGGCATACCTCTGCGCCCCCCCCCCCGTTTCCTGGCACACCTGAGCATGTGCTGGGCTCAGAGCTGGCTGACTTAGTGTGGCTGCGTCCGATCTAGATTTTTTTCAGTGATAAAGATATACTTGGGGTTGACATTCAGGAGGATGATACTTGCAAAGACATTCTTCGTCCACTTCAGTTATATTTACGTTTTGATTGAGATCATAATAATCATTTTAGGGGGCTGGAGGAAGACGTGGTGGCTTTCTCCTTTACTATAATGTTCAGAGGCATCCACTAGTGTAGTAGCACTTCACCAATCATAATAATAAAAAATATTTGTGTAGAGTCCAAATAACTGCTAGGGGAAAAACACCCTTAGGTAACAGTGATCCTCCCACTGGATTAGTGCTGTACGATGGCACTGATTTTAAAATACTAGAACATTTAATATTATGTGATGCATAGCCACTTCAAGTGTCACAAAACCATCTCCCTCTGCCCTCTTTTTCCAATACACTTCATGTCACTTCTTAGCATCAAGTATTGTCTGGCATAAAACCAAACTTAAGAACTTCTCTTCAGTGCATGGGCAAATATTTGTCTCTGTTCTCTGGTGAGTACCCTTATTATATTCATTATCAATATTTTTAATATTTAAAAAATTGGAGGTAAAATTTTTGTATCTTCTTTTATCTTCATTTATATATCCTCACTCTCCCACCCTAATTTACTACAGAAAATATTTTCCCTTCTAATAGTGTTAATGCCTTTCAGATATATTTATAGAGGACCATGTGGTCTATTCTCTGTGCCTCCTCACCAACTGTGTCTGGAAAAGCATAGCTCTTTTAGTCTTCCCATGCCAGTCAGACTTTACCACTTCATAAATCATGTCTACAGAATCTCTCTGACTTCCCTCACTGTGCCTTCATCATCTGGATCCTCTGATGGCCCAACACTGACTTGGACATCCTAGGAGACATCTTCTCAAAGTCATGTCATTCTATGACACAGTGTCTCTCAGAACACTCCTGGAAATAACATTGGCCCCTTTCAGTTACCTTATCATATTGCAAAACCATATCTAATATGAGAAAACTTCATCCTCACACACACTGTTACCCAATACCATGGAGAACCACATGTTCACATGTCTGAAGCCAAAAATAATATATGATTGTGGACAGTGGCTATGTTTCCAGGAAGCATTCTCAAACTGAGAAGAGCCGAACACTTTCTCTTATACTGTTGTTTTCTTCTCAGTATTCCACTTATTATCTAGCACATATCACTTCTAAGCTGGTCTTCTATTCCTTGAGGTAAATTAATTCTTTCCTGTTCATGAATTTTCTTCATGTTGGATTTTGTCTAAGTATATCCAACTTCATGATCCATTTTAGTTTCACATAAAATGTTTGCAGGCCGACAGTAGGAGCCAGATACACACACACACACACACACACACACACACACACACATATGCTTACCTTTCAATTTAAAAATGAAATGCAAGGAGATACAAACCTCTCCAAAATATATTCAACAAATATTTATCCAATACCTATCTTAAGCTAAGTAGTCTAATAAACACCATACCACAAGGAAAAACTGTCAGAATATCCTGTCAATAGGAGTGAAAATTCTCCATCTCTGAAGATCATTGTAGATTAAAACAGACAAATGTCTACTTAAATGATTTTGTTTGACTTTGTTGCAATAGATAACTTCTGACTTACTCTAGAGTTAGGGCCATTAGTAAAATTTAGTATGAATAAACTACCACAGGAAAATGGGGAAGCCCTTCATTTATCTGAGATAATCAACTTTAAGTCAATTAAAAATGAGGTTACATGTAATGATTAACTTTGCCAACTGAGAGTTGGTCAGATTGCTCTTAAGAGATGAGATTTTCAGGGGTCAGGCTTTGGGGTTATTTCAACTGGATGTATTCCTAATGTATGGTGAGTAATATCATTTACTCTGTGCTACCTACCTTGTAGAGTTTCTCAAGTCTTAATGGGTTTCCTGATAACCTTTCTGTCTAATAAATGCAGAAGCATAATATTATGTAATAGTGCTATTAATTACTATCAATTATTTATGATTCACCAGAGTCAGTACTATACACTATTCTATCAGACTAAAGCCCTTGAAGCTTATAGCTGAACTCTTCCTGGAGCACTTGATCCTTTTGCATTCTCTCTCTCTCTCTCTCTCTCTCTCTCTCTCTCTCTCTCTCTCTCCTGACAGTTTGTCTCCGGTATTTTTCTCTAAGACTAATAGGCATGTATTATCATCAGTTCAGTTGTTTCTGACCCACTCAATTTTCTGTTTCTAATGGCTGGAAAAGGTCTTCTTTCAAAAAGCCTAGAATAAAAATATATTACTTAACAAAGAGTCCATACATGTATACATGCGTACTTACAAAATTGGTTTAACTTTTATCATTATATTAAATATTTGACTAGAGAAATAGAGGTTACTTTTCTGAGGGCATTGAGTCCTAAACTTTGCAAAGCATCAGAAAACCTGAGAATAATTTATTAAGCATATAGATTCCTGGGCCCTTAAGATATTGAATATAAGCATTTACTCAAAATATCAGAAATACTTTTCTCTCATTGTCACTCTTCCACCTCATTCAGCAAGATATAATAACAATGAAGATTGGGTGAAAATTATTGATTCCATTTAGACAATTAAATTGGAGAAGTCAATAAAAGTTATCCATGGATTTATTAATCCCTGGTAAGAATGTTCATCCTACTCTCAATCTGTCACTCATTTGTTAAAGATGGATTGGTTAAATCTACTTATTGTCTTCAGAGAATTCTAGCTTTCAGAGAATACATAAGCCTAAACAGTAATAAATTCCACTAAATAAATTAGGAACTAGAACACAAAATGGGGAGCTATTCAGCTAAATTTTTACAGTAACCAGTAGTAGAACTGGAACTAGAACAGGATTCTAACATCATAGACCAGAATAATTGCTACTAGAAAATCAATATCTTCTAATTGTGAATTCACTGAATTTAACACCATATTATATCAAATCATTTAATATGATGAAAGAATGCTTTCTGACACCCCTCAGATCACATACACAGAAAGAAGACTACCTTCATAGAAGCAGCATAGAAGCAAAAGTTTGGTAGATATGTAATCTCTGAAAGTTACTTGACTTCTCTGAGCCTTAATTTCTTCATTTATAAAATGATGTTGATGATAAATTTATCTGTGTCTCTGGAAAAATTAGTGTTGTGCTTATAAACACCTAGCGTAGTTATTGGCATATTTTAAGCACTAAGTAAACAGTAGCTAATAATTTTGTCCCAAAATAGTCTATGCTGCCTAGCATTATGAAATAGGATTTTCAGTGTCATACAATCCTGATGGTCAAGGAAAAAGGCAATTTCTACATACCTTATCAGTACTAAATTCTGGTTAAGAGGATAAAATCAATCAAAAGTATACTCCAAACCAAACCTCATGTAACCCTTTCTGTTACAAAAAAACATAGCTCCTCCTCATAGAACTAGAAGGGGCAAATAATAAGTGAGGAATGAAGATTTCTTTGGATTCCTTGACTTACACAGTGGAAAGGAAGGTCAAGCAGTGAAATAATAATAGCATATCAGTATAAAGATTTAGGAGTCGGGCTCGAGAGATGGCCTAGTGGTTAAGAGCGCCAACCGCTCTTACAGAGGACCCGGGTTCGATCCCCAGCACACACATGGTGGCCGAGAGCCATCTGAAACTCCAATTCCAGGAGAACTCCAGTTCCAGGGGAATCCGACACCCTCTTCTGACCTCTGCGGCATTGCACGACATGGGTGCACAAACCTGCACGCAGACAGTACATTCCTACACATAAATAAATTTTAAAAATTTAAAAAAATTTAAAAGAAGATTTAGGAGTCAATAGCATGCTCTTCACCAAGTCCTGAGAGAGGAAGGGAATCTGTAAGTACAGTGAAAAGTAAATGGTAATAGATCCAGAAATCCTGTCATTGCTACATAAAGTTAGCTATTGAGAGCTACATGAAGTTTGACAAATCACTACATCTCAACGGGCCATAGTTATTTCATTTGTCAAATATGAAGTCTGGATATGATAGCAATAGTAATTATCTGTGCATGTGAAGTAGTTTATGGATTAAAATTTCCTTAATGTATTAGTAGCACCCTCTTCTTGTTCCAGCTTTCTATGGCCACAACATGAAATGACATTATGTGAACATAAGAGGAATCAAGGCTCATACAAACAAAGCATTCAACATGTAGAATTTATTGGATTAATCAAGGTGAGTTATAGAACCTTCTTCCCATAGTATCTTTAAGAACAGAATAAAAACATGTATTGTTTGATACTTTGAAATATGTTGTAGACAATTGGATCTTAACAAGGCTTTCTGGCCAAAGAACAGTATGATTCTATGATTTTCCCCAAATTTTAAGATTAGTTCCAAAAACTAAAATTACTGAATGACCCTGAAAATAATTCCCCTTTCCTGGGTATAAAATAAGAACCCAAGCTGTCTGGAGGAGCATCATTTCCTAAACAACGTAATCTATCATTCTCTGAGGTTTGGCCACCATCAGAGAAAATATCACCAGATTGATCCTTGGAAACTCCACATAAAATATCAGATGAACTGTCTCAACAAAACTGAACTCCTTGCCCTTAAGAGAATGATCTGATTCTGAGAAAACTTCTCTTCTCTTCACACACCCTTCTTCTTTCTAAACTCCTCCTCTCAGCAATGTTGGCCAGGCCTGAGGAATGAGAAGCACCAGCTGGAACTGCAGTGCAATCTTCAAACATCAGAACTAGGCCAGGTCTCAGGGGACTGCAGCAGGAGACCCTTTCCATCCCTCTGAGACATGGGCTGGGATAACACATAGAGCATTTGCAAGACTGAAGACCTAGGATATGGTACAAAGCCTAGGCCTTATTTCTTTTCTCCCTCACTAGCCTGACTGCTTCTGCTTGCTTGTTTATAGTTCTTCTGAGAGACCCAAGGCAACAATAAGGCATAAATGAAAAGACGTGTTCATGATGGGCCAGCATTCCTAGGAATGCTTTCAACAGAGTTTGCCAGAAGGGTGTTTCAACTGTAGCCAAAGCCTGACAAGGAGTTCTACACAAAAAAAAAAAAAAAAAAAAAAAAAAAAAAAAAAAAAAAAAAAAAAAAAAGGAGCCAGCTCGAAATGGAGCTGAAGTCTGCCTCACTCTTCAGATTTCTCATCTGAGAATGGATATATAAATCTCAAACTCTCAGAGTTGGAAGAATGATTCAATAAGAGAGCAACTGAAAATAAATTTCCCAGCTTAGTTCATGACAAGTGCTCCACAATTCTTGAACCTAAATATTCTGCACTGCTTTCACGAAACTAGACAGAACACTGGAGATGGAGTTTGATGGTTCAAATTTTTTTCTAGAGGAATGTGTGATACCCAATAAGTGTTCAGTATGTATATAGGAATTGACTTATGGATGTACTGTTAATATTATGCAAATTGTGACAAATCAGTTATCTTTTCTTTTCCTCAGTTAATCTATCTGTAAAAGGTTGGCCATAATCTCTTTCTATCCTTACCTGGAGAAATTATTGAGAAACATACAAGGAAATGTAAATAGAAATGTGCACTTGTTAAGTGTATTTGTTGTTGTATTTAAAAAGCCTAGGCTGAGCCAGGCGTGGTGGTGCATGCCTTTAATCCTAACACTTGGGAGGCAGAGGCAGGCGGATCTTTGTGAATTCAAGGCCAGCCTGGTCTACAATGTGAGTTCCAAGACAGCTGGGGCTACAGGGAGACCCTGTCTCAAAAGACCAAAAATAAATAAATAAAAAGCCTAGGCTAAAGAAATTATCTAACAGACAAAATAGACCTCTAGACCTAGAATCTACCAATTTTCTCATGTATAAGAGAGGAATGAAAGATTAGTCAGAAAAGCTAATCAAAGAGAACCTGAACTTCTTGTTTTGCAACTTCACTCAAAAGATGGTAGAGAAGATCTAGACCAGTAGAGGAATTTGGAAAGTACCTTAAAAATGGTATAGTTCATACATTTACATCCTGTTCTTTTACTAATCCAAGGTTTAAAAGTACTGCTATATAGGGCAGTTGCACATATTTCAGACTCAAATGTGGCACTTTTGTCTTCCTTGTGTGTGATTGTATATTAATCCCCACATTTCTGAAAATGTAAATTGTTTGAAAAATATAAATCATCTGAAAATTTAAATCATAGTATTAATGCATACTCTAGAGGTTATAATAAGGTTTAATTGATTAAGATATAAATATGCATTTAGAATGTACATTATAAACATGTAGTCTTAGCTATTATTTTATGATTATGATGATGATGACAATTAAGATGATGATGATGACAATTATGATGATGATGATGCGGCATCTTGCTTTCTTAGGAGTTTGGCACAGAATGTTGACTCTGTTATAGCTTTTGGTCTTTTAAACCCATGGAACTTCTTTGGCTGAGGCTTTCTCTACAATGTTCCAGTCCACCTACTCTGCATTGGTTTTCCAAGCGAATGCCTGGGTACAGTTATAAAGCAACTTTATAATCAAACAACTCACTATTTCCTGACCTCCTTTCCCTTTGTCTTTGAATTAAAATAAAGGATAGAATTTAAGATAAATACAAAAGCAAACCTTTGGAAAACATTGAAATAACATAGATTATTTTATATAAAAAGGACACTTAGAATTTTGACAAAATATAGCTAAGGAATCATGTCTGCATCTTGCTCATTTGATTGTGCTGTTCTTTACATTGCAGGGCTCCCTCTTTCTGCTTGCTATTAAGAATGTATCACTACCATGCAGAATGGAGAGCAAGGCCAAAGAGCAAGGAAACCAAAATGGGGGAGGATAATCAAACCAGGCCTAGTTGGCAACACTACACATTGAAAAGATGATCTACTTAAAACAGCCTACGTCAGGCCTGACATTGAACCTTGTCCCACAGCCTGTAACACAGAATTGAGATTAGATCCAAAGCATTAGTCTGAAACACACCTTGAAAATCATCCTATCAAAACCTCCTTGAGTCAATTGGCAAAGAAATTGGTACCACAAAATATGCTAAATTATTAAGTAGTAAATCTCTGAAAACACAGTTTTATGCAGTTCATTTTCATTTGCTGAACCACTTTTTGTTATAAACACTGAGTTATATATTTTCAATCTTTTTTTCACTTAATTTTCAAGACATCACTTTCATTGAGATACTGGATATAAAGATCAAAAGATCCCCATATCAGAAAAACAACTGATATTTCAGAGACATAGACAGGCATAACTCAGGTCACCCAGTTATCACTCAGATACAATTATTTACAGAGAAATATATTCTCTACTACATCATAACATGTCAGTGAGGAAAGAATATTGACATGAGTTTCCTGTTTCCTGTTTTATGGGTGTCTAAACAAGTCTTCTACATGGCATCTGAAATTCACAGCTGTTGACTAGAACACTGAACATAGTTAACACTGTACCTTCTTATACATATATATGTCAGTACCATTCCCAAAACACATTGACAGGTTATGAAGCTCATACATGCTAATCTTGGAACTTTCAAAGTATATTCCAAATACTACTTACATTAGAATGGCCTGGGAATCAAATTAACCATTCAAATGCCTGTCCACAATTTAGAACCACTGAATTGGAATTTCCTTGGGACTGGTTGGAATGTATGTAAGCATGTATGCTTAACAAATATCCAAAGGCTACAATTAATTCAAATTATGAGATTAGTTGTCTTCCTTTCACATAGTTAGTTTTAAGATTTGGGTTGCAAGGTTTTTTGACAAAAAGTTTTCATATCTATCTATATCCCCCTTTTTTATTTTAGGTTTTTATTTTTTATCCATGAGTCTCAAAAAAGCAGTTGTATTATACATACCTATAGGGTGGAATCAAGGCACAGATTTCATCAAGTTCACCTATGCTGTTTTGGGTTACTGTATGTGATTAACTTGGGAAACAAACTTTATTTTTGAATTAAATCATCCTATAGGTGAAAGAGATT
>VZQC01012180.1:336136-359912 GCA_009823505.1 Rhizomys pruinosus
TTTATTTATTTTTATTTTTTTTTATTTCTGTATGTGTATCAATGTACTGTCTGCATGCAGGTCTGTGCACCCATGTCATGCAGTGCCGCGGAGGTCAGAAGAGCGCGTCGGATTCCCCTGGAACTGGAGTTCTCCTGGAATTGGAGTTTCGGATGGTTCTCGGCCGCCATGTGGGTGCTGGGGATCGAACCCGGTTCCTCTGTAAGAGCGGTCGGTGCTCTTAACCGCTAGGCCATCTCTCCAGCCCCCATATATTTTTAAGTTAGGATCTTGATATGTATAACAGGTTTCCCTAAACTTATTCTGAACCCCAGGCTGGCCCCAAATTGAAAATACTCATATTTCAACCTCCCACATGATAAGTTTACAGGGATGTATAGCCACACAAGGCTTTTACTGTACATTTTTAAATGTTCAAGACAAGAATTAATTCCATAATTTGAGAAATACTTAATTATCATCTAATATGTCCCAGGCAACATGCAAATTTCTGCACAGACAGTGATATACAATAAAGACTGGCTGTGAGGAACTTCTAATTATAAAATGTGATGTTTACTTTGAAAAAAATGGGCTTACAAGAAGAAATGGGGAGTGGTGTAATTCTGATTTAATGATCAGTAAGAAAATTCATCATAAAAATATTTTAAAAATCGTTATTGTACAAATAAAAATTATTCTGTTAGATATAACTATTAAAATAATGAAGGATATATATTTGTGTTTAGATTTTTTAAATATTTTATTGAAGTTTTGTGCATTTCATATGACATTTTTAATCCAGTTTAGACTCATTCCTCTTTCCATGCCCCCCCATCTGAGCTCATGCATGTCTTGCATCTTTTTCTTAGTCTTTTTTAAAGTTTTTCTATGCAGAGGGTAACTTTGGAGGGAAGAAGTTTACTGTTTCCGTCAGTTCTTTGAGCCAATCCTTTTGTTTTTGTTGTTCCCTCCAATGTGTAGTGCATATATATATATATATATATATATATATATATATATATATGACTTCTGAAAATAAACTGTATGTTAATTCCAAAACATGTTTAGGAATTCACATTTTCCTTTTAATTTTATATTACTCTAAAATATGCATACATACCCTCCACCCATATACCAAAATTACAAAGTCTGAAATAAGTGGTAGATTAATTCTAAATGTAAAGCCCGTTAAGGGATTAACATTTTAACAGTACAGTTGCTTTCAGATAAAAATAAATATAACATTAACATTGTTCAGTTTGCCTTACAACTAGGTATTTGTTACTAGCATCAGCAAATGAAGGATACCATTCATCGTTTGTTCTTCAGGGACTGTGTTACTTCACTTAGCATAATGGCTTCTAGTTCCCCCCATTTACCTGCAAAGTTCATGCAGTTGTCTTTCTTTACCACTGCATAGAAACGTATTCTGTAGATGTACCACACTTCCTTCATCCATTCATCTGTTGAGGGACACTTGGGTTGCTTCCAGCTCTTCACTATTGTGAAGAGAGCTGCAATAAACATGTTTCTGTGTGTTATTCTGGAACAGGTTGAGTCTTTTGGATATATACCAGGAGTGGTATGACTGGGTCAGGTGGTAGGCTTAATTTGAATTATTTAAGTATTCTCCATACCACTTTCCATAGGGGTTACAGGAGTTTGCATTCCTACCAGCAATGAACCAGTGTCCCCCTTTCCCCACAACCTCTCCAGCATTTGGTGTCATTTGTTTTCCTAATCTTATCCAGTCTTACCAGAGTAAGATGAAATCTTAAAGTGGTTTTAATTTGCATGTCCTTAATTATTAGTGACATTGAATACTTTCTAAGGTGTTTCTCAGCCATCTTTTACTTCTTCATTTGTGAATTTTCTGTTCAGCTCTTTACTCCATCTTTTGAGTGGGTCATTTGTTTTCTTACTCCTTTGTTTTCTGAGTAATTTATATACTCTGGATGTTAATGCTCTATCAGATGTATCACTGAAATATTTTCTCCCACTCTGTGAGTTTTCGCTTCACTTTTTTGATTGTTTCTTTCACTGTACAGAAGCTCTTAAATTGAATAAGGCCCCACTTGTCAATTGTTGGCCTTATTTTTTGTGCAGCTGCTGTCTGATTTAGAAAGTCTTTTCCTATGCTTATGTCTTGTAGATTGCTACTGACGTTTTCTTCTATCATTGTCAGAGTTTCAGTTTTTACATTGAGGTCTTTGATCCATTTGGAGTTGAAAGATTTTATTAACATCACTTTCTTTAGGCGCACATACCTGCATGCAGACAGTACATTCACACACATAGAGAAAAATAAATAAAAAATTAAAAAATATTTTTTAAAAAAGTAACATGATTACATTGAAAGATGTTGTATAGATTGGAGAAATTCGAAGGAGAGCGAATGGCAAGCTCACATAAAAATTTTAAATTCCTTTTACTAAGTCCTAAAACACCATGCATCCTGTAGACAGAGTCTGGGCAAAACTGGATATTTGTTGAACTCACGTCAATTAAATATGCACCAATCGAATATACACCCGTGTCCCTCCCCCACCCTTTCCACCCTTCCCAAGTCACCATTTCAGTCAGTTTTCTGATGCAATCTTTCTGTTGTTGTTCTTTTACATGCATCCCTCTCCACAAGAAATATTTATAACTGAGTTATTGGTAGAGACCAAGACAACAGCTCCAGAGAAAGTAGACTGTTTTGCTTCTCATCCACCTGTGCCCCTTTTCTAAGCCTAGGGAACAATCTGTGGAAGAAGGCGCGGTAGAATGTAAGGGCTGCGATTGGGGTGAATGGTGACACTACAACAATATAGACTGGACACTCATTTGATCAACTTGATTGAACATACAAGCCCCCGCTGCTGGATGGTGGGACCCATGAGCTGTGTGGGCTTGGGCACAACTGCTTGCAAATTGGTTTTACATGAAGGATGCTTGTACTCACAAATTATCACTTATTGTTAAAAAAAATGAAAACAAAACAAAACAAAACAAAAAAACAGAGAAAGATGCAGAAAAGTTACGGCAGAATGCATGATCTGGGATGGGTAGGGGTGGGGTGGGGGGAAGGGAAGGGGATATATGCCCGAACTGAATTGGAATATGATGTATGAAATACACAAAGCATCAATAGAAAAAATAATTTAAAAAAGAAATAATAAATAAAATATCTAAAAAGGAAAAACAAAATTTAAATTCCGTGTCTACTATAATTTCTGAACACTCACTCCTGGAAAAACTGTACTACCACACTTTAACAATATTGTATTTAGGTATTTTTATTATTTTTTTTATTTATTTTGTATATGTATGAATGTATTGTCTGCATGCAGGTTTGTGCACCTGTGTCGTGCAATGCTATGGAGGTCAGAAGAGGGTGTCGGATTCCCCTGGAACTGGAGTTAAAGACGGTTCTCAGCCCCCATGTGAGTGCTGGGGATCGAACCAGGGTCTTCTGCAAGAGCAGTTGACGCTCTTAACTGCCAGGTCATCACTCCAGCCCGGATTTTTTAATTACTTTTATGTGTATGAGTGTACTGTCTGCATGTAGGATGGTGCACCCGTGTCGTATGAGTGTACTGTCTGCATGCAGGTTTGTGCACCTGTGTCGTGCAATGCCATGGAGGTCAAAAGAGGGTGTGGGATTCCCCCAGAACTGGAGTTAAAGACGGTTCTTAGCTGCCGTGTGGGTGCTGGGAATCAAACCTGGATTCCCTGCAAGAGCTCTTAAACACTGAGCCTTCTCTCCAGCTCCTAGATTTTTTAAACTGTGAAATTTATCCATACTTACTTTGACTTCCTTGCAAACTCCACATCTAGAAAAATAATTCCCTATATGTATAATTCTAAGCATAATTTTAAATATATTTCTTCAAATTACAGACCTCATTTCAATTCTTCACCTCCAATTTGTCCTCTACATACACATATTCTAAGGAAATCCTGAGAGCAGGACACTAGTTTAGAGAATATCAAAATTAGCTCTTCACATTGCGGCATGTGTGAAAAGTTTTAATTCTAGTCCTTATTCTCCTGAGAAAAAAAATTCCCTGCAATCCATGGACTCAATTTCCACATCTGTAAAATAGGATTTGGATCTACAGTCCTGTCATCTAGTTGAAGGCCCCTCTACTTTGTCACATTGAATGGTTTAGCTCATGAGTGCTGTTTGGGAGTGATATCACTTAAGGGCAGGGACTTGCTTGGTAATCACCAAGAAAGAGGGATTAATACAGACAAATTCCTCAGTTGTTATAAGAGATAGCTACCCCATCAAGCCCAGAAAAAAAAATCAGATATCTAACTTCTGTAGCTTCTAGATCGTCAGAATTCTGATCTATGAACTGAAAAAAAAAAACTTTAAAGGTGTGATGACACCCAGACCTAATCAATCCAATAATCCTAAGTATGCATGCCAAGAACTCCAACATCCAGAAGAAGAAAAACTACTGAGGATTTGATACTCTCTACTACATGCTCCTCAGAAATCCATGTATGACTCCTTTTCATATGAAAACTGGGGAGAGGTTCCTCCAGTCAGCTATCCCATTACTTTATTTAGCACTTTTTTTGGACTAGACAATGTTTGGAGTCCTGAAATATATCCATGGATGACTCAGAAAAATCGTTCTGTCATAAATATAAAAAAGAAACAAAAATAAGTACAGGAACAAATTGCAAATTGTCAAATAACAAAAACAAAAGCAAACAAATTTCTGTAGAGAAAACAATGAATGAGTGAATATAAAGTAATGAGACAGAGGACAGTAAGGATTCAATAATTTGGTATTTGAAGGAATATATAATGAGGAAATATTGAAGCTGGGCATGGTGGAGCATCACTTTAATCACAACACTGAGGAGGCAGAAGCAGGCAGATGTTTGTAAGATTGAGGTTAGCCTGGTGTATGTAATGAGTTCCAGGCCAGCTGTGGCTACAGAGAGACTCTGTCTCAAAAAAAGGAGACTTAAATATAGGAGGCACAACTAACCACGCTTAAGAGTTTTCTAAATTGGACTGAAAATGATGTATAAAATACACAAAATATCAATAAAAGTATTTTATTAAGAAAGGAGCTCTGGAAAGGAGGATTTTAAATATAAAGAACAAAAGTTTCCTGATTCTGATGGGAATGCTTCAAGTTGTTCTCCAATTAGAATGATGTTGGCTATAGGTCTGTATAGCCTTAATTACAGAGCAATGTTTCCTCCAATCCAATACCTTCTGGGACTTTTATCATGAAGGCCTGTGGGTTTTTTTTTCAAAGTCCTTTTCTGCATCTGTTGAGATGATCATGTGTTTTTTCATTTAATTCATTTATATGATTTATTACATTTATTGATTTATGTATATTGAACAGTCCCTGCATATGTTGAATAAAGACAACTTGACCACAATGGATAATCTTTTTGTTATATATTTGTATGCAATTTGGAAGATTTTGTTGAGAGTTTTGCATCTCTGTTTATTAGGGATATGGGCTTATAATTCTCTTTTGTTGTATCTTTTCCTGGATCTGGTGTTAGACAGATACTAATATGATCAAGGTTTATTATATGACAGTATATTAAATGACAGATGGAAATGTGTTTATTTTATAGACAGGGAAGAAAAAAAGTATAGAAATGTGCATGGAGAGATGCCAGCAAAAGTGAGAGAGTTAAGACTTGAACCATTTAGCTCCTTCTGAAATAATATCAACAGCCTAAGTTTTATCCTGATAGCATTGAGAAGATACTATAAGGTTTTAAGCAACAAAGTGCTAGATGCTAAATTCCATTTGTACAGAGTCACATTGAAAATAAATGATAAAACCTGAAAGAACTTAATCTCAAACCACTAAATTTCAAGATTCCCCAATTTTACCTCAGAAAAGCACTGCAAGTTCCCACCATGACCACTCGGAATTCCCTAAGCAGAATGATTGCAAAGCAGAAGACTGGGGACAATGGTGAAACCAGCCAGTCACCTAAATGAAGAAGGCTTTTTTGAACATATATCTGTGTATAGAGAACAGGGATACAAACAGTTTCTTAATGATAAAAGGAGGCAGCAGGGATTAATATCTATATAACACTAGCTTGAGAGGCAACAATTATCTCTATATTCCTGTTCTGTCAATGTCTAGTTATTTGAACTCAGGATCTTTGAACCTTAGGACTTCCATGGCCTTCAATCACTCTCATCAGTAAACTGGAAACAATAATGCTTATTTATGTTTTTATACTCTGAGGGCCACATAAGAAAATATATGATTAATAAATCCAGTACTTTGTACAAAATAGTCAGTGTGTGTCAGCTATATTGACTTGAAATTAGGTAGAACGAAGGCAGGATTGATGATTTACTGTGTGAAGAGCTAAGTGTGAGGACCTGAGTTCAAACCCTCAGAACCCCAAATAAAAGCTGGGGACCGTAGAACGCACCTGTAATCCCAGTGTTCCTACATTGAGATGGCCAGTATGGACAGGAGAATCTCTGGATGTCACAGCAAATAATAAAGAAAAAAATACTGTCCACAACAAGGCTTGGCACGTAAGATTGTGCGCTGATGTCCACACATAGGCCATGGCATGTGTGTGCCCCCAGAGGAGACAGGTGGCATACTGAGGGTGGAGAAGGAAGGAGATGTAAAGACAGGGAGAGAGAGAGAGAGAGAGAGAGAGAGAGAGAGAGAGAGAGAGAGAGAACTAATTAGAAGGATAACATAGATAAAACTGAAAGAGATGACAGATCAGTGAGTGTATTTTCATTCTGGGACCTAGCAAGGCCTTGCTTCATACTGTTAAGCAAGAGTTTTCAGCACTCTTCTTATTACTAAGCTTGATTCATTAATCAAGGGTATATGGCTCTGGTTTTGAGTAAGAATCTGTCCCAAGCCTGCACAGACACAACATTCCACGTTTTTTAGGACAAAGTAAAGATATTGGGTGGGATGCAAACAACAGAGAAATAACAAAGGCTATGGTTAACAGTGGAAAAAATGAACTCCTGGTTCTTAAAAAAATATATTCTGAGACTGCCAGGCTTCCCCTCCCCGGTTCATTCAGGGCTTGGACCCAGACCCCGCCTCACGGGGCTGGGGCTTTACTGGGTGTCAGGTGTCCCTTTCCTGAACTCAGTCTCTCAAAAAAAAAGAAAAAAAAGAAAGAAAAGAAAAGAAAAAAAGGAAAAAATGTATATATATATATATATATATTCTGAACCAGATAATTTATATTCAGCAGTACTAGTGGTAGTAAATTTAATCCCTCCAATATCTTATAAGGATATAAGGATTTGACTGCTCAGTGAAAGAAAGCGACTTGCACATGCTAACTCCTCTGGCTTGCAGTTGATCTAGAATAAGAACTCTGTTATGCCTGGCTTGGAAGTCTCTGATTTTTGTACTTGGGCCATTTCACATTCTTCTGTTCTTTGGGCTTCTAAATGTATGAGCTTAAGCAAATAAATTTGTGTTTCTGAAAGTCAATCATATGATCTCTAAACCTACTGCGGATTTTTTTGTGACTCACAAGACTATTATAAAGACTGAAAAATAAGTATAAATTTAATTTAATAAGTATAAATTTAATACCATTGTAGTTACTCAAGATTTTAACCATATCACTGAACTATTATTAAATCTTAACAGCATGGATTAAGAGATATGATCACTGTTTCATTCTTCCTTACAATTCAAGGCAGGAGACTTAACTGGAGTCCTTTGATTCCCACACTTCCCTTCTGGATAGGAGATTTCAAGGTTATCTCAGGATCAGCTGGAACATCCAGCAGTAATTCCTGGAAAATTCAGAGTTGGAGCAGAGAAGTAACCAGCACCCCTCCTAGCAAAGTAGGTCATCAGAAAGACTGAGTATGGGCCTAGGCTGAGATTGCAGCCTGGCTATGTGCTGACCTACCACAGGAGAATTATGCTGAAAATACAAGCTTCATTGCAACACATAGGCAACAAATAGAAAAAATGTACTTCCATCCAGATTCCTGAAAGGATTTTCCAAAGGACACATAAGAGGGAGACAGTGAGGACATATCTAGAAGTGTATACTGAATGGCAGGATGTTCAGCTGAACAGGCCAAAGAAGAAGCTGTGGAAATACTTCGATGCTACTTTGCTGCACTTCTGTTTCAAAAGCAGGTAACAAGCAAGTGTTAACTGAAAATAAGAAAAATTTTCAAAAGAAGAGGCTGAGGGAAATCAATAAAGACTATTCAAAAACATATTGGTAAAGGGGATCAAATATGCCTATATCAAAACATAGTGCCCAGTAAAATCTATGGGAAAGAGAACTGCTTTAGATTCCACATGAGTGAAATTATATAGTACTTGTCTTTTCTGTATGTGGGGTATTTCATTAAACATGGTGTTCTTTAGTTTCATTTGTGCTGTTGCAAATGACTGGAATGTATGTCTTTTCAGTTTACTGATATTCTCTTGTGTAGAGTACTGTATTTTTGGCATCATTCCATTTGTTGATGGGCATCTGTATTGATTTAGTACCATGAAAGCAGTGCAGAAGTCTCTTTCACATGCCAGTTTTGTTGCTTTTGGGTATATCCAGTAGTGACATTATTGGATCCTATGACAGTTGTTTTATTTGGTTTTCTGAGAACCCCCATATTGTTTACAATAATGTCTCTACTACTGTACATTCTTATTAGCAGTGTATAAGTCTTCCTCTTTTTCCACATCCTGTAACTCTTCATTTTATTTTTTCTTGTCTTTTTTAATAATAGCCATTCTTTCTTTAAAAACATACCAATTATCTTAAATGATCTATCAGCTTTGTGAAAGAGAACATTTTGTAATGAACATTCCTCATATACAGAATTAAAATAAATGAAAATTATGTAGAGGCACAATTAAAATAAAATAGAGAGAACAGAGACAAATTTGTATATTCATGGGAATTTTCTATAATAAAGGTTAAACTCCATGTGAGTGTAAATGATTCAGAGGCTATTAAATAAATAATGCTTTCAAATGTAATCTATTTGAATATGTTCATTTACATACTGTATCAGTTATTATGTTGCTGTGATAAAACACCATGAACAGGGTATCTTATAGAAAGGTTTATTTATTTTTCTTTTTTTACAGTTTTTTATCTTTTATTGAAGTTTTGTGCATTTCAGACATCACTTTTCAGTTCAATCCAGACTCATTTCCCCCTCCATGCCCCCCTTCCCTCCCAAGTTCATGTGGTCTGCAATACATATCCTGTTTCCCCTTCTGAGTCTTTTCAAAGTTTTTCAAAGCAGAAGATTATTTGGGGGGGGGGAGCTCTACTGCTTCAGTCAGTTTCCTATCCCAGTTCTTTTGTTCTTGTTGTTCCCTCCAATAGGTATTGTTTCACCATACACATTTATGTATGTCACACATCTACTAAAATCATGTCCTCTGAAAATAAATTATATGTTATTTCCAAATCACATTTCAGTATCCACATTTTCCCTTTTAATTTTATATTGCTCTGAAATATGCAAACATATCCTCCATCCTTGTACCAAAATTAAAAATTCTGAAAGCAGGTAGTAGGTTAATTCTAGAGTCCATTAAGGGATTCACATTCTAAGAACACAGTTGCTTTTAGATAAAGAAAAATATAACATTAATATTACTCAGTTTGCCTTACTTCATGCTAACATCCACAAATGAGGGATACCATTCATCCTTTGCTTTTCTGGGACTGTGTTGTCACACTTAAAATAATATCCTCTAGCTCCATCCATTTACTTGCAATGTCCATGATGACATCTTTCTTTACCGCTGCATAGAACTGCATTGTGTAGATGTACCACATTTTCTCTATCCACTCGTTGGTTGAGGGGCACTTGGGTTGGTTCTAACTCTTTGCTATTGTGAAGAGAGTTACAATAAATATGGCTGCGCATGTATCTCTGCAGTAGGATGTCTTGTGGGTATATACCCAGGAGTGATATGACTGGGTCAGGTGTTAGGCTCATTTTGAGTCTTTTAAGGGTTCTCCACACTGTTTTCCATAGTGGTTGTACAAGTTTACATTCCCAGCAGCAGCAGTGGAAGAGTGTTTTCCTTTCCCCACAACCTCTCCAGCATTTGGCATCATTTTTTTTCTTGATCCTAGCCAGTGTTATTGGAGTGAGATGATATTTTAAAGTGGTTTTAATGTGCATTTCCTTAATTATTAATGATGATGAACACTTAAGATGTTTGTCAGCCATCTTTACTTCCTCACTTGTGAAGTCTCTATTCAGTTCTTTACTCCATCTCTTGAGTGGGTCATTTGTTTTCTTACTTCTTTGTTTTTTGAGTAGTTTATATATTCTGGAAGTTAATGCTCTGTCAGATGTATTAGCAGTAAAAGTTCCCTCCCACTCTGTGAGTTTTCTCTTTACTTCAAAAAATGTATTTATTGACTTTTTGGTTGGAATTTCACCAATAAATCAAGATTATTCCGTTTAAGTGCATGGCTGTTGCTCTAAAGCATGCATAAGTACATTGATAATCCTAAAAGATAAATATTACACTAAGCCCATTCCATTTTGAAAAGGAAAATTGTGTCACTTATATTTATGAATAAATTATTCTCTCTGAAAAAAATAAAGAAGAGTTTAGAGGCTGGAGAGATGGCTCAGCAGTTAAGAACACCAACTGCTCTTGCAGAGGACCTGGGTTCAATTCCCAGCACCTACATGGCAGGTAAAAACTGTCTTTAAGCCGGGCTTGGTGGTGCATGCCTTTAATCCTAGCACTCAGGAGGCAGAATCAGGGCGATCTCTGTGAGTTCAAGGCCAGCCTGGTCTACAGAATGAGTTCCAGGCCAGAGCTGGGGCTATAGGGAGACCCTGTCTCAAAAGAAGAAAGAAAGAAAGAAAGAAAGAAAGAAAGAAAGAAAGAAAGAAAGAAAGAAAGGAAGGAAGGAAGGAAGGAAGGAAGGAAGGAAGGAAGGAAGGAAGAAAGAAAGAAAGAAAGAAAGAAAGAAAGAAAGAAAGAAAGAAAGAAAGAAAGAAAGAAAGAAAGAAAGAAAGAGTTTATATGCATTGTGATTCCTGAAAGTAAGAGTCCAACATGGCATCATGGTGGCAAATGTGGCCAGAGAAGAAAGCTGAACACTCAACATGTTCAAGCAGGCGCAGGAAGCAGAGAGAGACAGACTAGAAATGCACAAGCGATAGACTCCCAAAGTCTACCACCAATGTCGTGCTTCCTTCAGCAGGACCACCCCCAAAAACTCCATAAACAGTGCCACTTCATGAGGACTAAGTGTTTGAATACTTGGAGCCCATCAGGGACATTCATTTAAATACACATACCATCATGCACAGACTCAGTGGGAAAAAATTTAGACTCTGGTTTCACAATATGCACTACTATTGACCTGGAGACAGGAATGCAAAACAAAAGAAAATAAAGAAAAAAAGAAGTATTACAAGGGCAAAATACTAAGAAAAATGTTAAAAACTTACAGTGAGAAAAGTGTTTTGGGAAAGCAAGTCCTAAATTAATGAAGTATACTATTGAGGTTTTTTGTTAAAGATTTTTATTCTTTGCATTTCAATATAATTTTGAGTAATTTGGCTCACTGTTATAAAATATATGTTTATCTATCTCTGTATCATCTATCATCCATCTATCTACCATCAACTATCGACTAGTAAACATAGTGACAGACATGTATACTACTTTTGTTGTGCTGTAAATGGAACCCAGACTTAGAAATGGTGAGCTATATCAAATTGTGACCTTCTAAACCATGATGCTAGAGTCTATTTATTTTGACATTTTTTCCAAAAATGTTTTGAGGTTTTCAACAAATAAGGCGTATACTTTTTTTTTTTAGTTTTTTACTTTGGTGTTTAATTTTTTGAATAATGATAGATGATACTTTATTTATCTAATTTTCAACATGCATATTGCTGGCAAATAGGATTAATAATTTTTCATAAGTTCATATGGATTTTCTGTTCACACAGTCATGTCATCTGAAAAAAATATTTTTCTTTCATGTCTATAATTTTTTTTAATTTTTGACTCATTTTGTTTTCTAGAACTTCCAGTAAGATATTTATATTCTTGAAGGATATTTGTAGTTTTCTTTTATGTCTTTTTACTTTTGTTGGAACATATGGCAATAGTTTATATCCTGTATTATCACCATTCTTTTCCTTGGTTGAGAAAGTTTTATGGTCCAAAACCACTGGAGAATGGATATATTTATTCCCCACCATGGTCAGAATACAAGAAAGTCTACCACGTGCTTTAGGTTGCTGCCCACATTTTCTTCTATCATCTTCTGAGTTTCAGGTTTCACATTGAGGTCTTTGATCCATTTAGAGTTGATTTATGTACCGGGTAAGAGGTAGGGATTTAATTTTATTCTTCTACAAGTAGTGATCCAGTTTTGCCAGCACCATTTGCTGAAGATGCTGTCTTTCCTCCATTGAGTCTTCTTGACCCCTTTGTCAAATATGAGGTGGCTGAAATTATATGTGTTTAAGTTTGGATCTTCAGTTTTGTTCCATTGGTCTACAGGTCTGTTTTTGTGCCAGTACCAGGCTGTTTTATGACTACAGCCCTGTAATATAGCTTGAAGTCTGGTATAGTGATCCCGCTGTATTGCTCTTTTTGCTCAGGTTTGCTTTGACTATTAAGGGTCTTTTGTTTTACCATATAAATTTAAGGATATTTTCTTCTAAGAGTATGAAGAAATTTATGGGGATTTTAATTCAGATTGAATTGAATATGTATATTAATTTGGGTATAATGGACATTTATACTATATTAATTTTCCCAATTCATGAGCATGGGAGGTCTTTCTATCTTGTGGTATCTTCTACAATCTCCTTCTTCAGAGGTTTAAAATTTTCATTGTAGAGATCTTTGGTGTTTGTGGTTAGGTTTGTTCCTAGGTATTTTATTTTTGGAGGCTATTGTGAGTGGAAAGGTCTCCTTATATTCCTTCTCAAGTTGTTTATTGTTGGTGTAAAGAAAGACTAATGATTTTTCTAGGTTAACTATTTATCCTGTCACTTTACTGAAACTCTTAATCATTTCTAGGAGTTTTCAGGTGTAATCTTTAACATACCTTAGATAAACTGCCATACCATCTACATAAAGGGATAGTTTGACTTCTTCTTTTCCAATTAGTACTCCTATAATTTCTCTTTCTTAATTTATTGCCCTAGCAAGTGTTTCAAGCCCTATATTGAAGAGGACTGGCAATAGAGGACAGCCTTTCCAGGTTCCTGCCTTTAAAGGGAATGTTTTTAATTTTCCCCCATTTAGGATGATGTTGGTTCTGGGTTTGATTTATATGGATTTGATTGTGTTGAGGAATGTTCCCTCCAGTCCAATTCCCTCTAGGACTTTAAACATGAAAGGGTGCTGGATTGTGTCATCAATTGAAATGATCATGTGGTTTTTGTCTTTCAGTCCAAAAGAGCTGAACGGAGACTTAAGATGTAAGGAAGTAAATATAGCTGAGAAATATCTTTAAAAGTGTTCAACATCGCTAATAATTAAGGAAATGCAAATTAAAACTACTTTAAGATTCCATCTCACTCTGAAAAGACTGGCTATGAACAAGAAAGCAAAAGATACCAAATACTGGTGGGATTGGGGGGAAAGAGGTACAGTTATCCATTGCTGGTAAGAATGTAAACTCATACAACCACTATGGAAAGCAGTGTGGAGAACCTTTAAAAGACTCAAAATGAGCTTACAACCTGACCCAGTCATAACACTCCTGGGTATATACCCTCATCCTACCACAGAGAAACATGCACATATATGTTTATTGCAGCTCTTTTCACAATAGTGAAGACCTGGAAGCAACCCAAGTGCAGCTCACAGGATGAGTGGATAAAGAAAATGTGGTTCATCTATGCAGTGGAATTCTATGAAGTGGAAAGATGACATCATGAACTTTGCAGGTAAATGGATGGAGCTCGAAGCCATTATGTTAAGTGAAGTAACATAGTCCCAGAAAAACAAATGGCAAATGGTATCCCTCATTTGTGAATGCTAGCACTACATCCCTAGTTGTAAGTCAAACTGAGTAATGTTAATGTTATATTTTATTTTATCTGAAAGCAACTGTGCTGTTAAAATGTGACCCCATTAATGGGTTCTAGAACTAGCCTACCACTTATATTCATATTAGTTTATAGGTGGAGGGTATATACTCATATTTTAGGGTAATATAAAATTAAAGGGGGAAAATGTGAATTCCTAAACATGTTTTGGAATTACCATACAGTTTCTTTTCAGATGTCATAATTTTGATATATGTGTGACATATATATTCATATTAGTTTATAGGTGGAGGGTATATACTCATATTTTAGGGTAATATAAAATTAAAGGGGGAAAATGTGAATTCCTAAACATGTTTTGGAATTACCATACAGTTTCTTTTCAGATGTCATAATTTTGATATATGTGTGACATATATATTCATATTTTTGGAGCAATACAAATTGGAGGGAACAACAAAAACAAAAGGACTCAGTCAAGGAACTGACTGAAATAGCAAACTTCTGCCCAAAGTAATAAACCTCTGCATAGAAAAAACTTTATTTCCATGTCATATTTCTTGATTCACATCTTTCCATTTTAATCCCATATTACTCTAAAAGATACACACATACCCTCCATCATATACTAAAAATCCAAGATCTGAAAATACATGTTAGGTCAGCTCTTGAACCTGTGTAGTGATTCCCAATACAAAAGCACAGTTGTCTTTAGATAGTGAGGAATATAACATTAATGTTGCTCATTTTGTCTTACACCTAGGTACTTGGTACTAGCATCCACAGATGAGAGATACCATTCATCTTTTGTTTTTCTGGGACTGTGTTACTTCACTTAGCATAAAATCTAGTTCCATCCATTCACCCACAAATTTCATGATATCTTGTTTCTTTACCGCTGTATAGTACTCCATTGTGTGGATGTACCACATTTTCTGAATCCACCCATCGGTTGAGGAGCATTTGGGTTGGTTTCAGCTCTTCCCTATTGTGAAGAGAGCTTCAATAAACATGACTGTACATGTATCTCTGCTGTAGGAAGAGTGTGATGGATATATACCTAGAAGTGGTATGGCTGGGTCAGGTGGTAGGCTCATTTTGAGACTTTTAAGGGTTCTCCATACTGCTTTCCATAGTGGTTGTACAAGTTTGCACCAATGGATGAGTGTTCCCCTTTCCCCACACCCTGTCCAGCATTCGGTATCATTTGCTTATTTCCAAGGGATACAATGTTAACATAGGTGCAATGTAACAGACTATTGCAACTTATCCTTTCTGGGTGCTTAACGAACATACTTGAAGCCCATACCAATTTACCCTAGGAACCTGGGGGATAACTTTGTTCCTTGCCCTCAAAGGCCAACCAAGTCTTAGGGGATTATGCATGGGGGCATCTCTTGAAATGTCCTGCAGAGGTGGGTCACCAGTCTTCCTGTTCAGGGAGGTCTTGGAAAGCCACTAAGGGGACTTTGGCCAGTGTCGAGTCTATAAAGAGGAAAGTCTGCTCATGCTTCAGAAAAGGAAGCCTGGTCTAGCAAGACCTGATTTTGTCCTTAAGTGGATGGAAATGGTGGATGAAGAGCTGAAGGGAGCAAAGGGCTCTCACCCTCACCCCCGCAAAAAAAATCTCCAACAGACCCTGAGGACCAGATCCTCGACTGACCTCAACAAAACAAAAATCTTGGTTAATCTGGGCTAACTGTGTGGCCTTAAGCATGCAGAAGGAAAGTACAACCAAAAATAATCAGTAAGACCAGAAAAACTGTAATGCAGACATAAAACTTGAGATCTTAGTATAAAGACAAAAAGAAAAAAAGAAACTATTGTTTGGCCTGTATTCAATTCATATATATATATATATATANAAATATGTTCTCTGAAATTTGCAAAAATGCAATTAAAAAACTCCCAAAATATACACTACATGAAGCCTTTCACTTTCATTTTAATTAGCATGATGAATATCCTTTCTTTAATCAGCATTTATTTGGGATGAAGTTTATTTTTATTTATCATCTAGTTAAAATCCATTTCATGGTGAAACATTGTGAAAATAAGTAGAAATATCTGAGAAGTAAATTAGCAACTTTTGGAAAGATTAAACAAGGTGTCCTTTACCTGCACAGGTCAGAGAATTCGTGGTATTGTCAGCGTCACAGAATTCCCACTGTGTCTTTGCCCTGTCCTTTCTACTCTCAGTGAGAAAATTATCCTGAGTTTAATTATAATCTCTCCTTGAATTTTGTTTTAAAATTCTATAAAATCATTTACCCCAAAGCAATGTAGCTTAATTTTGCTCTTTTTGACTTATAAATGTAGCTGTGAAGAATACATTTTTATATAACTTCCTCAGTATCATATGCTTAAAACCCATTGATGTAGCTATGTATGCAATTAAATCTCTAATTTATACAATGATAAATATGTAGCATATCACTTCTAATTTTCCATTGGGGCTTATTACTAATGGTTGTTATGGATATATATATATATATATATATATATATACTGAAGCAATACAAGTAAGAGAGAAGAATAACAACAAAATAACTGGAAAAAAACTCTGGAAAGACTTGGAAAAAGATGCAGGACATGTACGGCAGAGTGCAGGGACTCGGGTAGGGTGGAGGGCATGGAAAGGGAAGTGACTCTAGATTTGATTGAGAAATGATGTATGACTTGTGTAAAAAAGTTTAATAATAATTAAAAAAGAAAAACACTTTAAAAAGACTGAGAAAAAGATACAAGACATGTATGGCAGAATGCATGAACTCCAGTGGGGTGGAGGGCATGGAAAGGGGAATGAGTCTAAACTGGACTGAGAAATGTTGTATGAAATGCACAAAACTTCAATAAAAATATTAACAAAGCAACTTTCTAAACTTCTTCCATGTCTTTCCAAATGACTTCTTCATAAAGAGTCAGCTTATCATAATCCAAATAAGACTCCTACTGTGCCTCTTCCAGAAGAATTTGCCAAGTCCTACTCTAATCCTCACTCTCTTTATCCCTTCATAAAACCATACAAGTTTTAATGATTGAAATAGAATTAGTTTCTCCATCTTGCGTTCCTTTATATTGTAGATGTCATAATAGTAAAAGTTTATTTTTATGAATGAACTCCTGATTTTTTAATTGAATAGCAATATTAGATTATTGGAGGGCAGAAACAAAGAGTGAAAATTAACTAAAGTCACCCCCTCTATTTTGATATCAAGTGGAATATGCTTATGGATATTCAGCGACAAAAATATTAAGAAGCCAAATATGGTAGTGGTACATATATAAAATCTCAGCATTCAGGAAGCAATCCAAGATGATAACAACATTAAGGACAATCTGAACTATACGTTGAACATAGATCTCAAATGACCAAAGGCTAGAGGAGTAATTCAGTGGTAGAATGCTTGTCTAGCATGTGTGACTACAAGGCTCTTGGTTTCATTTCCATCATAGAATAAATATGCAAAGTGGACTCAAGAAATTTATTGTAGTAGAATCAAGGTAGCTTTGATATATAAATTTGTGGACCTAGACTTTAGTATCAATTGACTCTGCACTAGTCCTAATATAATGAAAAAGGAATAAAGAGTATTAGTTTCATTTTTCTTTAGTATTTGTCTTTAATTGAATCTGTTTCCATATCTTGTATTGGCTTCCTTTTTTCAATCAAGGACTTTTTGTTGTTCTTTAAGTGTACAGTAATGTCTATATGAACAAAGGTATAATAATTTCTTTAAAATTCTTTGTCTGGAAATACTTCCAGGACATTTTCAGTAGGGGCTAGCCATTAATTTGGGACTGGTGACTTATGGATGAGACATATTGTCTTGCAAGGAAATGGAATCAATCTAGATGTTCATAAATAGATAACTAGATGATGAAAATGCAGTGCATAGGCACGATAAAATTCCTCAGCTGTAAAGAAAACAAAAGCATGAAATTTTCTGTGAATTGGATGAGAAATTTGCAGGTAGTTGAATAATAGGAATGGGGAAATAGGGAAATAAGGGCCTGGAGAAATGCTTAGCCAAATCAAGAGTGAATGAGGAACCTTGTAAGCTATGAGGTTTGCAATCCAAGATTTTGGAGAAAGAGAGAGAGAGAGAGAGAGAGAGAGAGAGAGAGAGAGAGAGAGAGAGAGAGAGAAGAGAGACATAGTACACCATATGTGACATGAAAAACCAGGGTATGAATGCTGTGAAATAATGTCTTACATGGGAATGAGTGAGAAGGGGGGATGGTAGAGACAAGGTGGAAGAGTGGGGTTAGCCAAAACTAAGTAGGTATGAAGAAGCCTTATGAACCCCTTACTTTGAAAAATAAAATTTATTTTTAAAAGGAGTTTGAAAACAGTTCCTCTATGTTGCTGCCAATTCCTTCCTGGAAAACAAGTCATCAAGTGAAAATCTCAGGGCATGTGTTACCACCCTATCAGTTATTGGTCAGAGAAGCAACAAAGGCACCTGAAAACAACATAGTCTGTTCCATTTGCTCTTGGTTGTCCACCACAGTTAGATGATAAACCATATTCATTTAGACACCTCAAATTTTGCTTGCAGGTCACAGAGAAATCAAATTTGAACTGAGCAGTTGTGATGAATAATTTCAGTTGTCAACCTAACACACATCAGAATTGGAAGTATCAATTGGGGACTTTACTCCATAGGACTGGCATGTGACCTATCCCTGAGGTATTTTATTAATGGCTAATTAATGTGAAAGGGCCCAGCCCATTTGGTGGTATCATTCCTAGGCAGATGGTCTAGGTTCTTCAAGAAAGCAGGGGGAGCACAGATAAGGAGGAGCAAGCCAGTAAGCAGCATTCCTTCTTGGTCATTGTTTCAGTTCTTGCTCCAGGTTCCTGCCCTGGTTTTCCTAAATGATGGGACTGTGATCAGGATGTATAAAATGTATAAACCCTGTCTTCCCAAAGTTGGTTTTGATGAGAGCACATTATTACAAATAGGGAGTTATCTAGGACAACCAGGAAAATCTTCCTACTTTCACAGTTCTGGAATGTACTATAAGGTCTATTTCAGGGAAAAAGCTATCAATGGTCTTACGCAGTCCTAGACCCACCCTGCATGCTACAATAATGATCAGCAAAAATTTGCCCACTAGTACAAAATGCCAAATCTATTTATAAGAGTAATCAGGACACACTCCGTGCCCAGTTGCCCAGGTGGGTTTCTGGCGTGCAAGCCTATGTGGGCTCATCCTGGCAATGGTGTCCCTCATTTGTGGAATCTAACATCATATCCCCAGTTGGCAGGCAAACTGAGCAACTGTATTATTATATTTCATTGTATCTGAAAGCAACTGTGCTATTAAAATGTGAATCTCTCAATGGGCTCTAGAATTGTCCTACCACTTGTATTCACACATCGTGATTACTATATATGAACAGAAGATATGTATTCATATTCTATTCATACTTTTTACCTGCATACAACTTTACTGTTAAAATGTGAATCTCTAAATGTGTTTAGGAATTAACCTATAGTATATTTTCAGAATTTGTAATTTTGATTTATGTGTGGAGTGTAAATATGCATATTTTGTAATAATCTAAAATTAAAGGAAACAAAAAAGAGAGAAAAACATATTTAAAAAATGACCAAAACAGTAAACTTGTGCATCAAAAAGGTTATAAAAGACTGAGAAAAAGATGCAAGATAGGATTTAACATGTATGACAGAGTCCATGAGCTCTAGTGGGGGGTAGGGGGACATAAGGGGTGGGCATGGATGGAGGAATGAGTCTAAATTTGATTAAGAAATGATGTAGCTGGGCGTGATGGTGCACGCCTTTAATCCTAGCACTTGGGAGACAGAGGCAGGTGGATCTTTGTGAGTTCAAGGCCAGCCGGGTCTACAGAGCGAGTTCCAGGCCAGCTGGGGCTACATGGAGACCCTGTCTTGAAAAGACCAAAAAAGAAAGAAAGAAAGAAAGAAAGAAAGAAAGAAAGAGAGAGAGAGAGAGAGAGAGAGAGAGAGAGAGAGAAAGAAAGAAAGAAAGAAAGAAAGAAAGAAAGAAAGAAAGAAAGAAAGAAAGAAAGGTTCTCAATAAAAATTAACTTAAAACAAGAGTAACCAGATGCTCTCTTGAGTGGATTTACTCATACATAGGTGGGGCATCTATATCAAACTGTATTCATGCAAAGCTCAAGGAATATCTCAGAAGAGAGGGAGGATATAACATAAGACCAGTACATCAGGAGCTGTGATATGTTGTCTTATGGACATGTGATTACTGTTGAATAGGTGAGTAGACAACAGCTGAGTTTACCTAGACAAGGATCTATGCAAGACTAATCCAATAATAAAAAAAAAAATCTAGCTTGCATTCCAGGGGTGACCACATTGCTGCTGTTCAGCTAAATTGGTAAGGCATAAAGTGAAGTCTAAATCTTTTTTGCTCACACTATATTCAAATGACACTCTCATCCTTAATCAGAGAAGCTTCTCTTTTCAGCAAACACTGGTGAATGCCGAGATTTACAGCTGCTCAAGATGCAGAGAATAAATGATGGCTGAGTCCACAGTCTTAACCAAGAAATCTAAACCTCCCCTTGTAAGGTTCTGGGATCTTTGCAAAAGAGGATGAGTGACAATATTAAAAATTAAAGACAGGGAAATGAGTAGTAAAATGGTAACTTTAGTATATGATACAGCTACTGAAATCATGATCTCATGGCAGCTGCAGTAGTCTGCAGCTGGACCTGCACAAGACTGTCAACAGCCAATCATAGACACTGGAGAGAGATGTATGCAGCCCTACCTTTCTCTACTGAACTATTGATAGCTAAAGGGATAGTCATTGCTTGAGTTGTTAATCCAACAATGAGCTTACCAGGCTCCAATAGATGGCTCTAACCTATGGCCACACGTAAGTACCCAGTTAAAATCAGTGGGTGACATAAATGTGAGAAATGGACCTATAGGGAAAAGGAGAGATTGACCTAGTTGGAGTGGTTACAAAAGGCTGGGAGTTAACTCTGTAGTAGATCACTTGCTGAACAAGTGCAATGCCTTGGTTCCTTTCTGAGCACTAAAAGACAGATAACAAAACAAAAATAATATCTCTAAAATTAGTATATTAAATAGAAAAAAATAGTTACTTTCATGCTAAGACCAAGAAAAAGATGGTCGTTCTTGCAAGTATTAGCCAATATGGATGTGAAAGTCTTTTCTAATACAATAAGACAGGACAAGGAAATAAAAGGTATGCAGAGTTGGGAGGAAGTAATAAAACTATTTTATGGGAAGATAACACAGTTTTAAATGTACAAACTCTCCCAAAAATGAGTCCCAAAACTCCTTTAGTTAATAAAATACTACAGCATATTGTTAATATACAAAGTTAAAATGCACAATTCAGTTTCCATTTTATATATCAGATTAAATGCAGTGACACAAAGGAAGAAAGAGTAATAATGGAACAGGAAAAGTAAAATGGAAGGATGAATGTGCAGGCAAAGTAAAAGAGGGAGTATGAGGAGGGTTAATTCACACTAAATGCCTTTTGAGAAAGTCACATGGAAGCCTAGAACTGCAGAAGCTTTCAAAATTAAGGACATATAGCTATGTAAAGAGTTTAAATCCAGTTGTCTTATAATGTGAGAATAATGCCCCTACTAGACACCACAGGCTAGGAAATGAAAAGCCCAGTGCCAGAAATAGGCTACCTCTTTTTGAGTTGTTACAACATGTCTGTAGATAGACCATAGACCTCCAAACATTACTGGCTAGTGCCACTGCTCTTGATTATTCTGTGGAACTTGACAGTAAAGATGCTATCACTGAAGTCATTACATACTACAGTTGTAGAACATGAAGAAATTAATCTGGTACTGACCTCAAAGCTTCATCTTACTGACTCTCTTTCATAGTGATAAAAAGTGTTATATATACTACTAGAAAAGTTGTCATCAGTGTTACCCAGTTTTGAATGCTGCCAGCAACAACCATCACTGGCTAGGCAAGATATGCCAACAGTGCAGTAGTGGAAAGAATGTCTTGGGAGTTATCAACTACTTTCTGATTGGGCTTAAGCATCACCTCCCAAGATAGAACTGATACCTGGCATAATTATTAAGGCCAAGAACTTGGGAAGAGATAGGTCATAGACACCAGGAGAAATTATGGTACTGTTATTCTGCCAAATTGCTATGGTATTAAACCAGCTCCTAAAGACTCATCACCATATCCACAGATTAGTTAATTTTTCAACCCTCATCAGGGAAGCTTCTTTGAGACATAGACAGCAATTAACAGTGGTCAAAGTGCAAAGAATAAGATAATTCAGAATGTTCAGCCCTAAATGGGACATGCATATCACACACATACACACACACACACACACACACACACACACACACACACACACACACAAAACACCTCAGAGTTCTTCACAGAAGACATAGTTGAGTGAATCTACGTGGCAGAGGCAATGGATGACTACACAAGCAGTGTTTTCCTGGACACAAAAGTGCAGTAACTCATATGAGCTCATAGCTGTTGCAGAGCTTGCAAAAGTCTTACTGAAGCTCAAAAGAGAGAATAGAAGGGGTGGGTGGCAAGATTCTCCAACCACCATCTGAGATGTTACTGGAAATCCATAGCTGCTGAAAGAGAGAGAGTTGGTTTAACGTAAAGACCACTGGTAGGTTGAGCACACTCCACAGTATGGCCCCTTACTCAGGAGTATTTAGTTAATAAAACTTTATCTGAATGGCCTTTTTTATGTTGAAGTTTACTATTTTGGTCAGTTTTTGATGCAGTCTTTTCTATTTTTGTTATTTCCAATATGCATCCCTACCCACAAGAAGTATTTACAACTGGGTTATTGACACTAGCATCCACAGATGAGGGATACCATTTGTCGTTTGTTTTTCTGGGACCGTGTTACTTCACTTATAATATCTTCTAGTTCAATCCATTTACCTGCAAAGTTCATGATGTTATCTTTCTTTTTTAATTTTTTAATTTATTTTTCTCTATGTGTATAAATGTACTGTCTGCATTCAGGTCTGTGCACCTGTGTCATGCAATGCCGCAGACAGAGGTCAGAAGAGGGTGTCAGATTCCCCTGGAACTAGATTTCTTCTGGAATTGGAGTTTCAGACGGTTCTCAGACACCATGTGGGTGCTGGGGATTGAACCCGGGTCCTCTGCAAGAGCAGTCGGCGCTCTTAACTGCTAGACCATCTCTCCAGCCTCGATGTTATCTTTCTTTACTGCTGCATAGAACTCCATTGTGTACATATACCACATTTTCTCTATCCACTCATCAGTTGAGGGACATTTGGGTTGGTTCCAGCTTTTTGCTATTGTGAACAGAGCTGCAATAAATATAGCTGTGCATGTATTTCTGCAGTAAGATGAGTTTTGTGGGTATATACCCAGGAGTGCTATGGCTGGGTCAAATGGCAAACTCATTTTGAGTTTTCCAAGGATTCTCCACACTACTTTCCATAGTGGCTGTAGAAGTTTACATTCCCACCAGCAAAGGATGAGTGTTCCCCTTTCCCCACAACCTCTCCATCACTTAGCATCATTTGTTTTCTTGATCCTAGCCAGTCTTATTGGAGTGAGATGATATCTTAAAGTGGTTTTAATTTGCATTTCCCTAATTATTAGTGATGTTGAACATTTTTTGAGATGTTTCTCAGCCATCTCTAATTCCTCCTCTGTGAAGTCTCTATTCAGTTCTTTGCTCCATCTTTTGAGTGATTCGTTTGTTTTCTTTCTTCTTTGTTTTTTTGTGTAG
>VZQC01012180.1:359939-381196 GCA_009823505.1 Rhizomys pruinosus
TTTTTTTTTATTGATGCTTTGTGTATTTCATACATCATTTTCCAATTCAGTTCAGGCATATATCCCCTTCCCTTCCCCCCACCCCACCCCTACCCATCCCAGATCATGCATTCTGCCATAAGTTTTCTGCATCTTTCTCTGCTTTTTTGTTTTGTTTTGTTTTCATTTTTTTAACAATAAGTATCTCTATTTTTCTAAGTTTTAAGATTTATGAGAAAGAATATATCTCTTCCTTAAAAGTACACAGAGACATACGTCAACTTGCTATGCAATTTAGGAACATAAAGTTATATTTCTTTTCACCTACATGTAACATTGTTGTTAAAATGTGAATGCTTAAACGTGTTCTGGATGGTCTTTAAAAGAATAGGGCACAAAGTTAGAGGGTAGAAGGTGGGGAATGATGTGAAGGGAGATGGACAAGGAATAATTATGATCAAAATACATTGTATGAAATTTTCAAGGAATTAACAAATTCTATTTTAAAACAAACACTAAGATCTGCTATTTAAAAGCAAGCATGCAGTTGAGCTTTTAAACCTTTAGATTTTGATTTAAGAATCCAGTAGTAAAAATTGATCTTATTCTGGTTTCGTAGTTCCCGTATGTTCCTAGAATTTTGGTTCCAATTTGAAGTATTTTGCCTTAGAACATTAGTTTCAGGCTTTATTCTTTCATAGTCTTACTAAGTCAGCGATGGAATATATTATCTAGTTTAAATATCCTAAATATCTCTAAAAAGTAAAGCTACTTATTTCTTAAAAATAAAAATATAGCTTAATTATCTTTTCTTTCACTTTTATAATAAGAGTTTTCAGAACAGGAGTAATGGAAACTCAGCTTAAGTTATAGTTCTACCTTAAATATATATCATTTCTTCCTGAATTTTAAGATCTTTGTGACAAAATTACAAAGGTTCTGGCAGGAAGTTCCTTTTTAAGTGTTTCATAAATACTTGTTCACTGGAAAGAATTCTTGGTTTGGAATCAGAGTTCTTTGGATATGAATCCATACTTTACTACTTAATAGTTGTGTGGCACTAAATCAATGAGTTTCACTTCCAAATATCATCCCTCTCTTCTGTATAATATCATGCAGTGATCTTATCTGAAAAAAAAAACAAGAAAATAAAATAATACAGATAATAGATATGAAAATGGCTACCACTTTTATAATTTATGTTAATTTCTTTAAATAGACTATGATCTGTTTAGCTCTGTGCTAAAAAGTATAAAGATTTGTGTAATAGCAACAACCTGGAAACATTTGGGACCTTTCTGCTCTATTTATATTTTATCTTGAAATTTTTCTTAAATATCTTGAAAGTGGTTAGAATCTGGAACAACAACCCCAATAAGCTATCACACTATAACAATTTTGAATATTGTATTTCTTTTTATTTAATGTGTATGAGTGTATTGCCTGCATGTGTGTAAGCATAACCCTGCTATACAATGCCCACAGAGTCAGAACAGGGCATCAGATTCCTCTGGAACTTGTTGTCGGCCACCGTGTGGGTACTGAAAATTGAACCCAGGTCCTCTGCAAGAGAATCCAGTGCTCTTAACCCCTGAGCCATCTCTCCAACCCCCACACTAGAGCAATAATCATGGAAACTTTAATCTTGAAATAGTTAAGTTACCGTTTAGGACCTCAGTTGGCAATGGTACTAATGAGATGTACACAAAGAGTACAACCCTAAAGTTTAGGTTTTACCAATTTGTTTTGTGTAAACAGGTCCACAGCTGAACATGTAGTTGGGAAGCCATATTCACTATTGTTTCTTACCAGTTAGGGTAAACTAGTTGAAACTTGTCATAAAGTAAGACAATGAATTCTAAAAACCACCTGTGAAAGGAAAGGAACCTGAGCCAGAAGCTAGGTCATCAATGAAAAGGCCATGCATCAATGATCAAGAAGATGATTCTTCAAATTTAAATTAAGATTGGCACTCATTATTGGGTCAGGATTGAGTGTTTGCTTGGAACGTCAAAGAACTTCAGTTGTGGTTGAATGGAAAATTCCAGTTAACCTTGGTATAGTGGTTCGAAAAGTAGGATCCCAAAGAATACCACCAGCATCATTTGGAAAATTGCAAGAAGTGTAAATCTGTAGGCCTACTCTGTATCTACTCACTCACAAAATCTAGAACTGGTGTCCAGCCACCTATGGTTTAATAAGTCTTCATGTTATATAAATTTTAATTCTGAATCCTACTAAAGTTGTGGAATACTTGCAATAGCTGCATCTTTGTTCTTTGTGTGACCTAGCCAGGCCAAACTCACTAGGCTTTTTTTCTCAGAAAATGGCAGGTGTGATTTATTAAAAAACGCAATGGTTAGCTAGAATTTTGAATAGAGAAGGCAAAGAATAGAGATTGGTATATGTAAGAACAAAGAGTACTAATATTGTCATCTTCACCCTCTATCATAGCCAAACTCTCTGTTACAATAATGTTAGTGTTAATTATCTTTATAGTCTGTGTTTAAACAAGATCTTGGCATTTTTAAGATGTAGAAACCCAAGCCTTTGTTTTCAGTCTGGCAGTTTAGTTCTTCATGTTTTGTTCAACACTTCTCTCTGTTACTTAATATTCTCTGAAGGAATTATAAAATTATATAATCTGGAGGCAGAGAGATAGTCCCAAGCAGTAAGAGGCATTGGCATTGGACCTTTCTTAAGGATTCAGTAGGCTTGGTTATTAAATGATCATGTAAATATGTGGATTTATTTGTAAGTTCTCTACTCTGGTTGAAACGGCTGTTTATCTGCAAGTAATAAACCGTCCTGTACTCGATACTTATATATTAGATATTATATAATATATATAGATATATATATATAAATGGTCATATTGTCGTTTCGAGACAGGGTCTTCCTGTAGCCCCAGCTCTTCTGGAACTCACTCTGTAGACCAGGCTGGCCTTGAACTCACAAAGATCCGCCTGCCTCTGCCTCCTAAGTGCTAGGATTAAAGGCGTGCACCACCATGCCCAGCCTCTATACTATATTTTTAAATCAGGAACCGTGATGCCTATGGCTTTGCTGTTTATGCATAATGTTGCTGTGGCTGCTATTCAGAACTTGTGATTTCATATAATTTTTGGATTTTTCTATAAATGTAAAATCTGACACTAGGATTTTGATATGCATTGTATCGTGTCTCTAGAAATGCTGAGTACTGTAGATTGTTCGGCAATATTATTTTTGAATTCATCAACACAGAATGTCTTCTTGCTTATTCATATTTCCATTTATTTTCATCAATTACTTAGATTCCAATGTACAAACTCCCTTTCAACTCATTATCTACATTTGCTTATCGATATTTTAGTTTTTCTCTGTTGTTGAAATTATAATACTGTTCTTGATTCCCTTGCAAAAAAAAAACCCTACTGACTTCTAACTTTCTATCCTAAAACTGTACTTAACTCCTTTATTAGTTCTTACTGAAAATGATGTATATATAACATCAAGGCATGTGTGAACATCCTCTTCCTTTTTTCCAAAATTTTTGAGCAAGAGGGGCAATAATACACAATAATAAGTTGAGTTTACTTAGTAAATGGTGTTAAGAAATATGTATATCCACAAAGAAAATAGAAGTGGAGCCCTGTCTTACACTGTGTACAAAATTCAACACAGATGAATTAAATATTTAAGCATAAGACACCAAAATGTAAACCTCTAAAAGAGAAAATGTTGACAATGATTTCTTGGCTATGACATGTAAAGCCTGTGCAACAAAAGCAAAAATGAGCAAATATGATTCTAAAATTCAAAGATTTCTTCACAGCAGAGCACTCAACAAAATGAAACGCAGCCTATAGAGTTGAAGAAAGTACAGCTAATAATTGATCAATACAAAAAACTACAAGGAACTCCTATAACTCAGTACTGAAATAACACAAATAACCTGATTTTCAAATATTCAAAGACTGAAAGACATTTATCTAAAGAAGAGATCCAAGCTGCCAGTGGTGTATAAAAATGCTCAAGAAAGTAATTAGAGAAATTAATTGAGAATGTCCTAGCAGAGTAAGGAGAAAGGGGAACTCTGGTGCACTGTATGTGGACATGTAAATTAACAAAACCACTATGAAAACCTCTATAGAGATTCTTTAAGCAATTAAAATAGAATCAATGGATTGTTCTACCAGGTGGATGTTGGCCAGGGGATCCAAGGCCCCACAAAAGGTAAGGGCTCCTTGCCTCTAAGTTGGGATACCTACAGGAGGAGAGGCAATAAGACCCTGCTGCCGAAGACCTGACGTTAACATGGGAGGGATGTATTGAGACCACACATGCAAGTGTACAGATGGCCTCTGGAATGCCAGAGAGTGTTACCAAAGGCCACTAAACCAATAAAGCAAATATGGGTCTCCCTGAGTCAAGCAAGACTCCACCGTCAGCACCAGCTACACCTCACCTGCCTGGAAATACTGTGCAGCAGAGGCAGCCATGTGCCTGTATATCCCAAATCTAATTGGCTATTGGCTCTCCCCTTGGAGAAATAACCCATGGCTGATGCCACAAGCTTACATCCTCTACAGTAGATGTTATAAGCCACAGTAAGACCCTGTTCATATTTAACAGGGGAAAATTGTAATTCATGGATTAACATATCCAAACATGTGTCTATGCTAAAGTAACCTACCATACTATAGTGCTGCTTAAATACCTATATATCAATTGCGTTGTTCTTCATTAGAGGATCGAAAGGTTATCCTGGACAAACTGTCAGCCCATGAAAGAAACAGCCAGAATTGACCAGAGTCCAAGTCAACAGCTCCAGGAGAGAGTGGGACTGTTTTACCTCTCATCCCCTGTGCCCCTTTTCAAGCCTAGAAACAATCTGCGCGAAGAGGGGGTGGTAGAATGTAAGGGCTGGATTGGGGTAAATGGTGAAACTACAGCAATGTAGTCTGGACACTCATTTGACTTGATTGACATAAACAACCTGTCACCCCCCACTGATGGTGGGGCTGTAGGTGTTGGGCACAACAGCCTGCAGATAGGTTTTGCATGAAGATGCTTGTACTCATGGATTATCCTGTATCAGCTAAAAATTGAATTAAATATTATAATTGAATAGAGAAAATGCAGGACAGTTTAATGGCAGAGATGCATGATTGGGATGGGGTGGGTCGGGGGGGAGGGAAGGAAAAAGCGAACTGAATTGAAAAAAGATCATGGTAAAATGCACAAAGCATCAAAAAAAATTAATTTAAAAAAAAAAAAAAAAAAAAAATAGAATCAACACAGCTGAGTGCATACCTTTAATCCCAGCACTAGGGGGGAGGCCGAGGCAGGTGGATCTCTGTGAGTTCAAGGCCAGCCTAGTCTACATAGAGGGTTCCAGGACAGCTGCGGGGAGACCCTGTCTCGAAAAGACCAAAAAAATAAAAAATAAAAAATAAATAGAATCAATACATGATCCAGCAATCCTGCCTCAGAATATATAGCAAACATAATTGAGAAGCTATAGGTCAAATAGTTATGTATTTCATATACTTTCACATGTATTGCAGTTAGTAGAAAAGACTTGAGGGCTGGAGAGGTGGCCTAGCAGTTAAGAGTGCCCTCTGCTCTTGCAGAAGACCCGGGTTTGATCTCTAGCACCCATATGGTGGCTAAGAACCGTCTTTAACTCCAGTTCCAGGGAAATCCGACACCCTCTTCTGACCTCCGTGGCATTGCACTACATGGGTGCACAAACGTACATGCAGACAGTACATCCATACACATAAAAAATTAATAAATAAAATTTAAAAATAAATAAATAATAAAAAAGAAAAGACTTGAAAATAAGCTAAAAGCTCATTGAAACATCACTGGAAAAAGAAAATGCTACATGCTGGCATTTTGTCTGATTTAAGCTGGCATAGGACTTATGGATGCTGTCACCACTGCTGAGCATTCATAGGGGTAACTGAGTATCTGTATGGAACCCCTCTGGTCCTTACAGTCTTTGTGCCACCTCTTCCACAATGATTCCTGAGCCTTGGGAGGGAGAAGTTTGAAATAAGTGTTCAAATCAAGGATAAGCATTCTGCAGCCTCTTGTTCTCTGCACTTTGGGCACCTGGGGTTTTTATATTAATCACCATTTGCAGCATAAGGAAACTTCTCTAGAGAGAGTAGAGAGATGCATTCAAATTCTATTGTATGAAAATCCCAAAACTTCAAAAAAGATGTTTCAAAAATTAAGAAAAGAATATGTTACATATACATAAAAAAGAAATAACCAGGCTGGAGAGATAGCTCAGCAGTTAAGAACACTGGATGCTCTTGCAGAGGACAGGGTGGGGAGATATTAGTAAAAGTAATATAGTTTCAGTCACACAAGATTAATAAGGCTTAGAGAGTCACAATATAGCATATTGCACACAGCTAAAATCATACCAACTAATTAAATATTTATGAACAGATCTTATAGTAATATTTTTGACACAAATGGGAAAGAAGAAAAAATTTTACAGTAGTGGATTTGTTTCTGATATTATTTATGATCATAATTTCAGGATTTTACATGTACCTTCCAGGTCATCAGAGTGTAACCATTAATTGCATACATTTTATGTACTAATAATTCTTGTGCTATTTTCTCTGCCAAAACCATATTTCATTAGAAGATAAGCTGGTCTTAAAGCTTACATGGTCATGCTTTGCACCAGATGATCTGACTGAACATGACCCAGTAGTCAGAAAATGCTTTATCTGGCCTGGAACCTTTGACCTGTTCGTATTACACAAAAAACGTATCTGATATTCTCATATTTGGACTAGAACATGTGCAAAAAATAACTATTAATAGATTAGAGAACTGAAAGTCACCATGTTCAGTTTCACAAGAAGTATACTTTTACTGTATTCAAGCTGAAGTTAGGAGAGATGCAGCTGCTAAACTAAAGAATGAGAACATTACCAAACCATACTCATGAAGGTTCATTGAGGAACTCCAGTGGTGGAAGACTCTGTAGCTTCCTATTTCTTTTTTTTTTTTTTTTTTTTTTTTTTCTTTTCCGGCCTATAAAATTTTTGCCATAAATTCACCTTTATTTGAAAATCTTGGCTACTGACTAAAGCAATTGGGCATGAAGCTCCTATCCTTGCACTGCTCTCCCTACTCTCACCTCATAGCCTAGGGCACCAATGAAAAACAAAATGGTCCAAGCCTTTTTTATCTTTTATTGAAGTTTTGTGCATTTCATACATCACTTCTCAGTTCAGTCCAAGCCTTCCAGACGCTAACAACCGAGACTAAATAAGGAAATGGCACTTTTGAGTTGCCTACACTATGTCTGTTATATTTCTAGATTGTCCACATTAATCTCTATAATAATATGAAGTGGTAGATAATTCTATTTTGCATATGATAAAATGAAAGCTCTAGGAAGAGAAGTGATTTGTTCTAATTGAAGACTTGAATTTCATCTTTCCAGAACCAGAGCCTAGGCTTCTTCTGCTGCTGTACTTCAGCACATTGATGAGTCTACCAGAAGACTGGACTCTATAAGTTGTTGATTATGGGGTTTCTTCATGAAAATATAGAAAATCTGTGTACTTTTTACTTCTACCTCTTTCAGTTCTAAACATCAGATCCATAGTAGATCCTAACTGGGAGAGGGGATTATACTTCCATGTGGATTCTTATCAGCTATGTCATCAGCTTGCTTGAAATCAAATGTTTGGGACTATGTGTATATTTTAAAGAAATTCTTAATTACTCTTTAATAATTCCATGCTTTCCAATTCATTCTCATTTTAGTAAAGGCAGTGATACTTTCCAAAAATATATTTGATGTAAGGAATTGAAGAAGTCCAGATCCATATGAGCTGTGTTGATAATCACAAATAATCCCAGCACCCATGAGGCTGAAGTTGGGGTACCAAGGACAGTGTGGATACTGTAACCAGACCCTGTTTCAGAATAATGAAGGGGAAAGAATGGAAGAAGAAAAAGTGATGGGAGAAAAATGAAGAAGGCCAGATCTGGTCATAAAAATATATTTATAATGTCATCACTTAAAAACAACTTCCATAGCTCCATTAAAATACTTGAGACATATCTAATTACTCTCATTTTACAGATGAGGAAACCAAGATCAATAAAATTAAGTAATGCCAGCCAAGATTAGAAACGTGAGTTCTGGAATTCCAGCGTTTTTCTTAACTGCTTAAATGCTTTTTGCTCATCTGTCAATTACAGATTTTCTTTTAATTCTGTCTGGTTCCTTCTCAGCCTGTCCTCAGTTCTTCCCAGTTAGGGATCCTGAGTCCTAAGATATGTTAACATAGCTGTGTTAACATGCCCTTGGCCTGTGGCCTCTGTTCCAACAAAATATATAGGAGAAGGCATTGGACAAAGATTCCTTACCATAATTGGCTAAGCTTAGTCAGAGAGGTAGAAGAACCTAAGGATCTGTCTCTTCCTGATAACACACTAGCTTCATAGTCTACACCTACATAAACTTATAATTTGCTATCGATGTGGGTTTTTTAATTAACTCTTTTAATTTTATTTATTTATTTTTCCATGTGAGTGAATGTACTGTCTGCATGCAGGTTTGTGTACCCGTGTTGTGCAGTGCCGTGGAGGTCAGAAGACAGTGTCAGATTCCCCTGGGACTGGAGTTAAAGATGGTTCTCAGCTGCCATGTGGGTGGTTGGAATCGAACCTGGGTCCTCTGCAAGAGCAGTTGGCACTCTTAACCACTAGGCCATCTCTCTAGCCCCAATGTGGGTTTTAAATGAAACAGAAGCCCTTTATTTCCTGTTCTCATACAGTTTCCCCTACAGCTAACTATATTCTCTAAACTAAAAGGAGTGTCAATAAAAGTCCAATGAAAGAATAGAACAAAGTGGATAAGCATGCAGTACAACTAGAACACTAAGGTGGCCATTCTCTGGGCTCCAGTGTCAGTAATTATAAAATAAATAATTTAGACTCTGTTTTATAAAGTCCCTGTAGCACTATCAAACTCTATGAAATCGATTCTTTGCAGAAGGCTTTGATGCATACAAGACTTAGTGAGTAGAGAACACTTCAAGACTGAATTTTTAAATTTTGGTCACTATATTTAAGAAATAGGAGATACTTTGACAAAACATCAAAACTAATTTTATATTGAAATTGTTTTCAATTTAATGTTTTAAGAAAAACTAATTAAGCAAAAATTGAATTTCAAAATTATACACAGCATTTTTGCAAGTGTGAAATTTATATTCTACAAAATTACTATCTGAACTGTCTCTTTGTAAGAACCCATTTTGGCCCACCTAGATCTTTTGCCATTTCTGCCCACGACTCCTCTGTCCACTGAGAAAATCAGGAATCATTCAGTACACTGAACATTATGATGAGATGTGCAAAGTACTCTGAGAAAATATTTTTTCTTGCCTGGAGTAATAATGAGAAATTAAAGCATATATTTATTAATAACCCATTTCATTAGCACCTAGTATATAACGCTTGGAATAGAGAAATGAATGGGATACAGAATGATTCAATGCAGTTGTGTGACTTTCCTCTTATGCTTTCCTGAATTTCCCAAGTCATGGCTAATAGCATGGTCTAATTAGTTAGTTAGGACTAACCTTCCAAAGGAGATAGAGAAATGGCAAGGACAGATGATTTTAGTCATTTGTTATATGTCACCAAACTGCCTGACAGAGTCTAGACCATGAAGGAAGAGTCCAGCTGAAAAACATAACCTGTCTAAAACCAGCATATCATGTTAAATTTAATGTGGTCAGGGTTGGAGTGATGGCTCAGTGGTTAAGAACACTGTCTGCTCTTTCAAAGGACCGAGGTTCGATTCCCAGCACCCACATCACAGCTAATAACTATTTGTAACTCCAGTTCCAGAGGATACAATACCCTTCTCTGACATCCTTCGGCATTGCACAACACAAGTGCACTTACATACATGAAGGCAATACACATTAAATAAATAAATAAATAAATTTTTTAGTATTTTTTGAGACATGGTCTCCCTTTAATCCCAGCTGTCTTGTAGCTCACTCTGTAGACTGGACTGGTCTTGAACACTCAGAGATCCAACTGCCTCTGCCTCCCAAGTGCTGGGATTAAAAGCATGCACCACCATGCCCAGCCTAAATAAATAAATTAATATAATATCCTCAGAGCAATATACTATTGTTCTTTCCTTGGGACTGGTTTAGTTTTTTGACACAGGTTCTCCCTGTCTGGCATGGATCTTGCTTTGTAGACCAGGCTGGCCTCAATCTCATACAACTACACCTGCCTCTGCCTACAGAGGGCTAGGGTTAAAGGAATGTGCCATTATGTGCAATCCAATATACTATTATAAAGTATATTCATTTCGTGTGAAAAATCTCCAGTAAAACTCAGTATTATTAATACTGTTCTCTCGACCTTAAAAGACTTAATTTTAAAGTGTGCTTGGCTCTTAACAGTATTTCTGTATTATTCATCCTGACTTCCTTTCCCAGATATAAAGAAAGCCATATTTATAAAAGGTAAAAACATGAGCATCTCCCATGTTTAGGCTGGAAAGAGTTCAGAATAAATAATTAAAACTGGCAATTCCCTAAAACTTATTGTTTGGAATGCTAGTACTGAGCTTCTTTCCCTTATAAATCCCTGCCTTCCATTGTTTTTCTGATCACTATCTGGAACAAGTCATGTTGTATTTTCATGAGGGAGTGAGATCAGGCCATTGGATGACACGATTATTTACTATTTTCTTGATCACTCTTTCCAAGGTTAACCAAGCAGTTTATTAACTGGGAAAAATAATGCGGTAAGAGGTACATTATCAATTCATACTGGGGTTTAGGGCTAGAATGATTAATCAGAACACACTTCATATTACTTGTGAGAAATCTGTAATGCAGATACTCTTGAGGAATTTGGGCCAATTTAACCTTGCTATAAGAATCATATCCATCTGGCAAGATACCAAGGCAATTTGGATGATTTCATACAAGTAAAACCTCCTTAATTGGCTTCAGTGCAGTTATCACTCTTGCGTTTGACTCACCACTATGGGGAGGATCTGGGAATGATGGGTTCTCTTTGATTCCACCAAATATTTAGTAGACTTATAAAAGAGTATCTAGTCTAAGAAGGAAAACTTCAATGCTACAATTAAAAACCACCTAAGCTCAGTTCTTGTGTAATTATTATTCAATACTAATTCATGTGAAGCAACCAAATGTGTCTGAAATGTTGACTTTGCCCTTATGGCCATGCCAAGACACTGAGAGCTCCCTGATCTCTGTGCCCAGGTTTTTCTTTCCTTTTCTCAAAGCTTCAGAAGCATGTTAATGGTCAGAAGCAAAATGAACTGCCAAGTCAGGAGACCCTAGACAATACAGAGGCCTCTTCCTAATAGGCAGAAGCCTAGCATGTGGTAAGACTCAGATTTTATCAGAGGAAGCATCCTCCGATATGCTTGATTTTTTTCCCTGCTCAATCTGTTGAAAAGAATCCACAAGGCCAAGTAGAGGATGGGAAAATGAAGACCCAACTTGTTAAGTCAATGAAACCTCTGTGTAATACATGTGCAGGGACTTTCTCTTCTCCTTAATCTACTTAAGTACCATAATTATGCGAAGAAGCCAGCCTAGCCACATCCCTTTTTCTCTCAGGATCACTGAGCTTCTAGGACCAATCCAATCAATTTGTGAAGAGTGTTGTGCAGCTGGGCAAAATATGAGGATACTTATAATAACATGTTGCATGACTGAGAGAGGAGATGGGAATTTCATCACACCTAACCAAAGATCCAAAGTGACCATGTATCTAGCCTCCTTCAAAGTTGGAATCTTTGGTTGCTGTTTTGAGCTTTAGTTGGTTTCATTGTGGGCCCTCTGCTCTACAGAGCCACATCCCACATTGCTCTCTTCACTCCAATTCTCGGTTCTCTTCACTGTAAAGACAAAAGAATGTAACAATTTGGGGGTTAGTTTTGAAGTGGGTAACAAAGTGTAACCAACCACACTTGCAAGTTCTTAATATGTTTATCAAACTGTACTATACCATTGGCTTAGCATTGCCTAAGCAGTCTAATAGGCTATGGGCCAAATTTGGGTCTTTATTGCACTCAGAAAAATCGGGCTGGGTCCTATAGGGAGAGAGTACTGAATAAAAACTTAGGAGTTTGAAAGTTCTCTGTGTTGCAGAGTACCTTTTAGCAAATCATCTTCTGGGTGCTTCAGTTTGAAATATAAAAACAGAGTACCTGAAAATCATCATCTTGCTGCTTATTTTTCATATTGATATGAAACAATGGTTACAACGGTTGTAATGATTTAGAAATGGGTATTAAGAGAAGTTGAGGCTTATTAGGTAGATTAGATACTCCAGTTCCTAAATCTTGTCAGAGCCTAATCTTCACATCATTGTCTAACTGGATATTTAGACCAGCCTTCTCCCCCTTCCAAATAGCCAGGAAATGAGTCATCAGAGAGGACTTGTGTATATATGGCCTGAGTTATTCCCCAGGATAAAAACTGAGTGCCACAATTTAAAAGACATTTATTCAAGACTCAGCTCATAGCCAGTCCATAATATACCTTAGAATAATATCAACTGAAAATAAAATAAACAATCATATCATCAGCAAAGAGGGATAGCTTGACTTCCTCTTTTCCAATTAGTACTCCTTTAATTTCCTTTTCTTGCCTTATTGCTCTAGCAAGTATTTCATGCACTATATTGAAGAGGAGTGGTGACAGGGGGCAGCCTTGCCGAGTTCCTACCTTTAAAGGATTTGTTTCTGTCATTTCCCCATTTAGGATGATATTGGTCATGGGTTTCCTGTATATGGCTTTGATTACATTGAGGAATGATCCCTCCAATACAATTACCTCTTTGACTTTAAGCATGAAGAGATGCTGGATTTTTTCAAAGGCTTTTTCAGCGTCAATTGGGATGATGGTGTGGTTTGTGTCTTTCATTCCATTTATGTGCTTGATAATATTTATTGATTTTCATATGTTGAACCATCCCTGCATTTCTGTTATGAATCCAACTTGGTCTTTGCTCTGAACTCTTCTCCATTGTCATTTTAATACAAAAGCAGCCATAGAAAACATGTAATCAACCGAATGTGAATATGCTTAAAAAAAAAACCTTAATTTGTACAAATAATAACAAATGAAATTTTAAAAAGAAGACTTGTGTTTATTGTTTCTTGTGCTTCAGAGTAGCTTGGAAATGTTAGGAAATTGCATTTATCTCTGTAAGCCTCACAGGTAAAAAGACTGGAGCAAATGTTTTCTATTTCTGTAGTCATTAGTATAAACACTGATGTTATGTACATTTGATTTAGAAAAGACAGCTATCCCCATGGCTTTTCTTTGCTTTATACCTAAGGTTATTCTCTCCTCTGGCTAAAACATGATATCCAACACCCAACCAGCATTTTGAAAATTATTAATTTCTGGAGTTTCCACTAAACCTGGCTTACCTAGGCCAAGCCACTTCAATGTGGAGTGAATCATTCCTTCTCTCACTGAAGCATCTTCTACTCATTTCTACTCTTCCTTGCAGTTATCTCCTCAACTCTCCAAACATAACTTCTTCAAGCAGAGTGCAGACACCACCTCCTGTAGTTTCTTCCAAACTCATATAATACCTTTTTTTTCCTCCCCAGCAACTCACACGGTGCCTGCCTAATGACCAGTTCAATCAACAAGGACAAGGCAGAGGCTCAGGAGAGCCTTCTGATACCAACTGTGTCCCTCTTTGCTTGACAGGATAGAACTAAGACAGACAGCATTTTCCATTCCTCCCAACTATAGCACTCCTCAAGACTCCAGTTCTGGTTTTACTTAATCTTCAGCTTTAAGAAACAGATACTCCATGAAAGAAAACAGCCAGAACTGACTAGAGACCAAGACATCAGCTCCAGAGAAAGTAGAGTGTTTTGCTTCTCATCCACCTGTGCCCCTTTTCTAAGCCTAGGGAACAATCTGCGGAAGAGAGGGCGTGATAGAATGTAAGGGCTTCGATTGGGGTTAATGGTGAAACTACAATAATATAGACTGGACACTCATTTGATCAACTTGATTGAACATACAAGCCCCCCCTGCTGGATGGTGGGACCCATGAGCTGTGTGGGTCTGGGCACAACTGCTTGCAAATTGGTTTTACATGAAGGATGCTTGTACTCACAAATTATCACTTATTGTTAAAAAAAATGAAAACAAAACAAAACAAAAAAGCAGAGAAAGATGCAGAAAACTTATGGCAGAATGCATGATCTGGGATGGGTAGGGGTGGGGTGGGGGGAAGGGAAGGGGATATATGCCTGAACTGAATTGGAAAATGATGTATGAAATACACAAAGCACCAATAAAAATAAATTAAAAAAAATAAAAATTAAAATTAAAAAAAAAAAGAAACAGATACTCCATCACTATCCTTACTTAGAGTATTTGGATAGCTTAGACTCAAACAGACAAGCTCAAGTGTACAAAAATTCACTTTCTTTTCTGTAGAAGAAGTAGCTAGAACCTGAGTTTAGAGCAAGGTTTTTGCTTAGAACACCTGCAAGGTACTCAGAAATAGACTGGAAGTTTCACCATATCTGTCTGAGTTTCTCATGCTTATTTCAAAGTGGTGAAATAAATGAGTCATATAGTTTTTCAAATGTTTATGTTTTGCAAGTTGTAAAGCATTTAGAGATTAGGCATTTTCCCTCTTTTGCTACAGCAAGGAATGTGGGAGTATTGCAAAGTTTGCATGAATTAAGACACACTGAGAAAGATTGTTTCACTAAACAACTAATGGGAAAAGGATATCTGGAAGAAAATAAAACTGAATTTTTAATTTATTTTAATTTATTCATTATTTTTATGTGTATGAATGTACTGTCTGCATGTAGGTTGGTGCACCCGTGTTGTGCAATGCCTTGGAGGTCAGAAGGGGGCATCGGGTTCCCCTGGAACTGGAGTTAAAGATGTTCTTAGCTGCCATGTGGGTGCTGGGAATCAAACCTGGGTCCTCTGCAAGAGCAGTCAATGCTCTTAACTGTCAAGCCATCTCTCCAGCCCCGAAAAGTGAATTTTTTTATTTCTCTGTCCTGTAGATAAATGTAAATATATGACATTTTAAACAATTTGCTAAGTATTCACTATGTGGCACACATCACGTTATTCACTTCAGAAAATATACTGTGAAGGAAGCCAGGATTTTAACTATCAAGTGGTTTAGCAGAATCTCTTGGAGTTTCTCTTCTTTTAGTTGTATTTATGTTTTCATTTTTGTCTTATTTATATGTATGGATGTATTGGCTGCAAGGACATAAGTGCACCCATGTTGTGCAATGCCTGTGGAGGTCAGAAGAAGGTATCAGATCCCCTGGAACAAGAGCTACTGGACAGTTGTTAGCTGCCATGTGGATGCTGGGAATCGAACCCAGGTCCTCTGCAAGAACAGCCAGCACTCTTAACCACTGAGCCATCTCTCCAGCCCTGAATTTCTCTTCTTAAGACCTGTTATCAAACCTAAATAAACCGCTCCAATGCCTCCTTATTTCTAGCCTACAAAAAGCTATAATATTTAAACCGCCCTCCCCAAAACTAAAGCTCAAAATCCTCTTAATTCACCCTATGATCAATGTTAGGCATTTCAGCATGTCAGTTTTTCTGGAGCTTTGTTATCTTATTTTCTATCTCAGTGAATTTTGACTTAAGTGATCTGGACGCTTTCTCTTTATATGAAGCCACATTTTTTTTCTTGAGATGGGGTTTCACTAAGCAACCACATCTGAAATTGGAACTCACTTTGTGGACCATCCCAGGCTGGCATCAATGTCACAACAATCTGCCTGCCTCTGCCTCCCAAGAGCTGGGATTACAAGCATGTAGATCTTGCAGCTGCCACTTTTTAATGTTCCATACAGAAACATTTTGATACAATGGAAGGGCCATGAGGGCATGGAATCAGAATCCCACGAGTCAGACTTACAATTCTGCCACTATTCAATTGTGGGACTAACTGTAATGAAGTTCCTTCTTCTCTGGTAAAGAAGGGAGAAGCATCTGCCTAGCTAGAATGAGTCAAAGACCTTGTAAAGCTTTTGGAAACTACAATGTTCCAGGGGCATTATAACCATTTCTCCAGCTTGCACCTCTTCTTCCTCTAGTCCCTTTTTCTTATCACACATTGGAGAGAACCAACCAACGTTCTGCTTTTGATGATTTTTATAGTTCAAATGTAAAATCTCTTTATCAACTATAATGTGCCATAGACAAAAAATGTAAGTGGAGTATGTTTGCTTTTCCTGTCCCTTGGATGATTTCTTTTCTAGATCTTCTAGGTTTATTGTTCTTAACTTCCTCCTGCTGTTCCTATGAGGGTGTCTGCTTCCATAGTTGCTGCTTTTAACCCTCCTACTGAGCTTTATAGTTTTGTATGACAGCTTCAAGTGGCAGTTTATCAGCAGTGAGTCATGGGTGAGTCCACCCCATTGGATTTCTGGGAGGAGCCATAAGTCCTGAATACCAAGCCCTCAGAAAATGGTAAAGCACTATAAGAGCCTTAATTGTCACCATTACCACAAGTAGAAATGGCAAGACTGGGTGGAGTAGCCCAAAGAACATGATGTGGATAGAAGGCTGTAGATTTGGAGTCAGAAATCCTGAGCTCAAGCACCTCATTAATCCTGACATGAGTTATAATCATAATAACTCAGATTTCTTTAGCTCATTATAGCTGAAAAGTGCTTTTTACATATATTCTATCATTGATCCTCTTAATTGGTTTCTCTGTTCTAGTCTCTTAATTCTCCAGTCTTGCCAGTTAAAGTAAACTTCCTAAAACACAAGCCTGATCATGTCACATCCATATTCTAAGCCTTTATGAGCTCTCTATGAGTTGTCAAATAAACGATAGTATATTTAGAAAAACAAAATATAATGTGGTTGGGAGAAAGAATGAAGCCATCTCTTATGCACTAATATTGCACAATTGTCAAGTCGTTTAAGTAGAATATGACAAAATGCATAATGTAAAGTAGAACATGCAATCAATACTTTAAACAATCTGATACGCACACACACATTATTGTAAAAACTGAAAATAGCAAATTCCAGATGTCAAAGATAGGCCACAGATTTTGTTTGGCCTCTTTATAATTATTATCACATATATAATAAATATGTTATTATATGCATGATTTTTAAAAGTGTCAAAGAATTCTACAGTCTTTGTGATTAAAATCCATGCCCTTCAACTGTGATTTGAAGATGCCTATAAGAAGAACAGCTTTGGGGCTGGAGAGATAGCCTAGCGGTTAAGAGCACCGATGCTCTTGCAGAGGACCCGGGTTCGATCCCCAGCACCCACATGGCAGCTAAGAACTGTCTGTAACTCCAATTCCAGGAGAACTCCAGTTCCAGGGGAATCCGAGACCCTCTTCTGACCTCCGCGGCATTGCACGACACGGGTGCACAGACTTGCGTGCAGACAGTACATTCATACACATACGGAAATAAATAATAAAAAAAGATTATTATTTAAAAAAAAAAGAAGAAGAACAGCTTTTCTTCACCCAGTGGTAACAAGCTGCCAATACTTCTGCTAAGATTTGGACCTGCAGCCCATTTCCACAGGTCTTCTTAAAACAAGGGACTCTGGATGGGCTGACTAGACCTCCATGGAGGAACTTGCACTGAGAAATGTTAGAGAAACAAACTTGACACAATAGGCCTTTGTACAAATGAAAGCATGTATGAATTACAGTGAAGGGCCTGTAGAAGGGGGCCAGTGGGGAAGGAGATATAAAGGGGATTAAGATTGCTATATATGAAATACACAAAAATGCAATTAAAAAGAACTAAAAAATAAAGACTTCTATAAAGTAGCACTAAAAGATATTTTATTGTTGATTTCCAACTATTTCCTTTTATCTACCCTATATTTTGGATATATTGGGCTAGTTACTCAAATACCCCCCCCCAAATTTTAGCCTCCATGTACCTGTCCATGCATGGTAATCCTTCAAGTATCTGCAAACTGAGCACATGTCTCCACGAGTATCCTTGTGATAAAGTTGTATGTCTAGTAACCATTTATTACTCTTGGGATATGACCTCTAATATCTTTCACAAATTTCTAATTCTCCCCAGACATACTCCACGTGATTATTTTTCCATCTTAAATTCTAATTGCAGTGTAATTTTATTAATTCAGGCTAATATCTGAGTAGATTATTTTACTCTTCTATATTTGCATCCATTCTTTTTTTTTAATTTTTTTTATTAATTTTATTTATTTTTGTATGTGTATAAATATACTGTCTGCATGCAAGTTTGTGCACCCGTGTCGTGCAATGCCACGGAGGTCAGAAGACGGTCTCGGATTCCCCTGGAACTGGAGTTCTCCTGGAATTGGAGTTTCAGACGGTTCTCGGCCGCCATGTGGGTGCTGGGGATCGAACCTGGGTCCTCTGTAAGAGCGGTCGGAGCTCTTAACCGCTAGGCCATCTCTCCAGCCCCGTGCATCCATTCTTATATGGAATAATTTATAATTAAACAACCCCTATATATTTTTCATACTTTTTAAAATTCATATCTTCTATATTTGGTCTGTGCCATTTGAAGAAATAATATAAGATAAAAATAAGCTTTGTTTTATCTTATTAAGATGTAAACTGCACTTTTAATTTTCTTAGGTCTTTGAGATATGGATCACCCAAAATGTCCACTGAAGTGCTTTTTCCAAATTTTTTGTCTTTATTTTTCTTTGGAAGATTTATTTTTTTTTAATTTTCATTTTTTATTGATGCTTTGTGTATTTCATACATCATTTTCCCATTCAGTTCACGCATATTTCCCTTTCCCTTCCCCCCACCCCACCCAACCCCATCCCAGATCATGCATTCTGCCATAACTGTCCTGCATCTTTCTCTCAGTTTTTTTTTTCATTTTTTAACATTAAGTAATAATTTATGAATACAAGCATCCTCTATTTTTATATAGAGAAAGAATAGATAAAGAAATTTGGGGCATATATACACAATATAATTTTTTGAGCTAGAAAGAAGAAAATGTTATGTTATTTTCAGGAAAATAAATGCAGCTTGAGATAATATTATTAAATGAATTAAGACAGTCTCAGAAAGACAAGTATCACATGTTCTCTCTCACTAGATTTCTAAGAGAGCACATAATGCTCTTCTGGGTCTTTCACAAAAGTACATGAGGCCAGAGAAGAAGTATCACAGAATATGCAAGATAATGAGTTTTATTTTTTTAACACTTGCTCTTAAGATCCTAATCTTCTGGGAAAAACTTTGGAAACACTGAGAGAAACATGCAAGTCATGTATGGCAGAAGGCAGGAACAGGGGTGGGATGGGGCAGGGAGAGGGGAATGTGTCTAAATTGGACTGAAAGATAATGAATGAAATACACAATTCATCAATAAAAGTATTGTTAAAAGATCCAATACAAGTTGGAGAGAACAACAAAAATAGAACTGAAAGAAAAAGAAAAAAAAACTCTGGAAAAGACTCAGAAAAAGATGCAGGACTTGTAGTGCAGAGTGCAGGGATGCGGGTGGGGTGGGGGACATGGAAGGGGAAGCAACTCTGGATTAGACTGAGATATGATGTATGACTTACGGAAAAAGTTTAATAACGGTTAAAACAAAAGATCCTAAAATCTGTAAAGCATGAAAGCTATTGGCCCAGGAAGATATAGTCAATGGTGGCAAATATTTGGGAGTTTACCAACAAGTGTCTAAATGGACTTAAGGCCTGTAAAGTTATTGGAAATTCATGTCTGGTACCCTTAATCTAATGGGTACTTTTTCAACATATAGATTGACAATTGGTCAAACTGCAGAGGATAAGTGACCATGGGGTGCCTTTCCCAAACATCTATAGTGTGACTCCTACACCTAAGGCTCAGGGAACATAAGTAAAGAAGGAGCAGGGCCGGAGAGGTAGCTCAATGGTTTAGGAGCACTGGTTTCTCTTGTAAAAGACCCAGGTCTGATTCCCAGCACCCATATGGCAACTAAAAGCCAACTGTAACTCCAGTTACAGGAGAATTCAATGCCCCCTTTTGACTTCCATGGGCATTGCAAAACAAAGGTGCAATTACACACATGGAAGCCATACATTCACACACATAAAATAAAAATAATAAAATATTCCAAGAATCCTACAAACCTTCAATGCTGGATGGGGACTACTGAGATACCCAGCTTGTGGACTAAACATTTCAGGGGATTTCAGCCTCCTCATAATATAGACTGCCATTGTTGGACTACCTAGGCTGTATCATGGAGGTCAGTACAGGGGGATCGAGATAGGATGCATGCTTACTGGACTTCATTTGGGGGACCATGGGAGGGAAAGACCCCAATGTGGAGCAAAAGTGCAGGATTGATGGTTGTTTGGGATTACCAAGGAGGAACCTTCAAACACTTCCTTAAGGAAAACATGACATCTTTTAGGGGAAAAAATATGCTAATTCAAGTGATATAAATAAATATATTTAGAGAGAGAACAAGTTAGAGAGAACAACAAAAGAACTGAAAAAATACTCTGGAAAGACTCAGAAAAAGATGCAGGACATGTATGGCAGAGTGCAGGTACTTGGGTGGAGTGGGACATGGAAACAGAAGCAACTCTAGATTCGATTGAGAAATGATGTATGACTTATGGAAAAAGTTTAATAACAATAAAAAATTATATAAGAAAAGAAGGAGTAGAAAGAGGGTAAAAGCCAGAGAACTGGGATGTATGCTGAAAAATAGAGCTTTCCAGACATGACAGGGATGCTGCCGCATCCACAAAATCTCAACAATGTGCTTCCGTGAACCAAACTTGTATGAAAGACCAATGGACATACCAATGCAGATGGAGAAATTTCACAAAATCCTATCCCTATATGTGCTGGATAGCTTTAGTGTCAACTTGACACACCTGTGTTGAGGGAGCCTCAGTTGGGGAATTGGCTCCATTGGATTGGCCTGTGGCCACATCTGTGGAGTATTGTCTTGATGGTTGAGCAGTGTGGGAGGGCCCAGCCCACAAGCGTGGTGCCACCCTGGGCAGGTTGTTGTGTACTGTATAAGAAGGCAGGCTGGGCATGAGCCAGAGAGCAAGCCAGTGAACAGAACTCCTCCATGGCCTGTGCTTCAGCTCCTGCCTCCAGGTTCCTGCCCTGAGTTCCTGCCTTGGGCTCCCTGAGAACTGTGACCCAGGAGATGTAAGATGAATAAAACCTTTCCTCCCCAAGTTGGTGT
>VZQC01012180.1:382870-422870 GCA_009823505.1 Rhizomys pruinosus
TGTGGGAGGGCCCAGCCCACTATGGGTGGTGCCACCCTGGGCAGGTTGTTATGTACTGTATAAGAAGGCAGGCTGGGCATGAGCCAGAGAGCAAGCCAGTGACCAGAACTCCTCCATGGCCTGTGCTTCAGCTTCTGCCTCCAGGTTCCTGCCCTGAGTTCCTGCCTTGGGCTCCCTGAGAACTGTGACCCAGGAGATGTAAGATGAATAAAACCTTTCCTCCCCAAGTTGGTGTCAATCAGAGTGTTTTGTCACAGCAATGGAAGACAGACTAGAACACTATATGAAGAGCTACAGGCAAAGGAGGACTGATAAGAAAAGGGAAATCAGTTTTCTTCAGGGATGTGCTCCCTGATAAGTTGTTCAATGACAACTGCTCAGTCCTAAACATATTTACATATGAGCAACACTAAATATACTCAGTAGGTTGTGTGTGCATGTGAGTTTCTGTGTGTGTGTGTGTGTAAATATATAGTAATGAAAAAAAGAGGCCATGAGTTTGAGAGGTAGAGTAAACATGAGAAGCCTTGGAGAACAGTGAGGGAAGAGTAGTAATGATGTAAATGCAGTTATAATGTATGAAACTCTAAAAATTAATAAAACATGTAAAAGGAATAAAAATCAAAGCAAAATACCTTTAATCACTGATCTGTACTATATGGATAATTCTCTTCTTAGGATTTTAGTGGCTTGATAAAGAATTTAAGTATTGATGGCATCCATTCACTGGATTTGTAGCTCTGCAGTTTGTAATTTTCTATTCTCCATCTTGCTACATATTTGAATCTTTCTGTGGGGTACTGGATTTTCTACATCTACAATAGATGTGCAAATTTTAACACATGACACATTTTGCTAATGGTTTAAGAAAGTTATAGAGGCTTATACTATAAGAAATTAGACACCCTAGTGTGGAGCACAAGGACAGGACTGATGGTTGTGTAGGCTTGTCAAGAAGGTGCTTTCAAACAAGACATCTTTCAGCCTAGTAAATACTAAAAAGAAGACCCTGTCTCAAAAATACCAAATAAAGGGTAAAACTAAAAAAGAAAATGAAAAAAAAAGAAATCATAAGCTGAAGATGCTAAAAGATATATGTGGCATGCATATATGCATATTTTGGAGTGATGCAGATTGAAAGGAGGAACAACAACAATAACAAAAGACTGGGTCAAAGAACTGACTGAAAAGGTGAACTGCTCAAAACAGTGAACTTCTACATCAAAAATTTTAAAAGAGACTGAGAAATAGATGAAAAACATGTTTGGCAGAAAGCATGAGCTGTGGTGGGTTTGGGGGGCTAGTAACAGGGAATGGGTCTAGACTTGATTGGAAATTTTGTATGAAATGCACAAAGCTTCACTGACTTAAAAAATTAGGCAACTATACATGCACAGTCATGTTTATTGCAGCTCTCTTCACAATAGTGAAGAGCTGGAACCAATCCAAGTGCCCCTCAACCAAAGAGTGGATAGAGAAAATGTGGGACATCTACACAGTGGAGTTCTATGCAGCGGTAAAGAAAGATGACACCATGAACTTTGCAGGTAAATGGATGGAACTAGAAGATATCATATGAAGTGAAGTAACACAGTCCCAGAAAAACAAATGATGAATGGTATCCCTCATTTGTAGATGCTAATGCCAATTACCTAGTTGTAAGACAAACCGAGCAATGTTAATGTTATATTCCTCATGATCTGAAAACAACTGTGCTTTTATATTGTGAAGCCCTTAACAGGTTCTAGAATTAAGCTACCATTTATTTTCAGACTTAAGAATATTTGGTATATGGGTATAGGGTATATATGAATATTTTAGAGTAATATAAGATCAAAAGAATGAGGAAAAAAACTAGTTTGTCATGACGTGTCTAACCACAGTATTTATTTTATGGGAGTGCTTTTTAGTATTTCTTATACAAAGCTGCTTGAGCTTTTGTTCAAGCATTTTCTAAAATATTACACAGTAGTTAAAAGTATCAGGATGGTGTAACTTAGCCTTTCTGGATGCTTAACGACCATACTTAATGCCCATACCAATTTAGCTGAGGGTCATAAGGGATAACTTTGTTCCTTGCCCTCAGAGATCAACTAAGTCCCAGGTGACTATTCATGGGGGCATCTCTTGAAATGTCCTGCAAATGTGAGTCACAGTTTTCCTGTGCATGGAGGTCTTGGAGATCCACTAATGGGACTTCAGCCAGTGTCCAGTCTATAAAGAGGAAAGTTTGCTCATGCTTCAAAATGGGAAGCTTGGTCTAGCAAGACCTGACTTTGTCCTCAAGTGGATGGAACTGGTAAATGAAAAGCCAAAAGGGGCCAGGACTTCCCACCCAAAAAAATCCTGAGTGATCCTTGAGGACCAGATCCTCAACTGACCTTGAGAAAACAAAGACCTTGGTGAATCTGGGCTAACTCTGTGACCTTAAACACCCAAAAGGAAAGTATAACCAGAAAATGTAAGGCGTGAGAAATTGGACTTCAGGTATAAAACTTGAGATCTTCGTAAAAGGACAAAAAAAAGAGCACAGTTGTTTTGCCTGTCTTACTGGCAAGTGCAGCTACCCTGTGGATGCCACTGCTTTTGCCATCCTTCAAAGACATGAGACACAGCATTTCAAATTTCTAATATGGACTGACGACTCATGTTTCTCCAAGAATCTTCCAAACCTTCAATGCCAGATGGGGACTGCTGAGACATCCAACTTGTGGACTGAGCGACTACTGTGGTTTCAGTCTCTTCAAAGTATAGACTGCCATCGTTGAACTACCCAGGTTGTATCACAGAGAGTAGTACAGGAAGATCAAGACAGGACTCAGTGCTTACTGGACCTTATTTGGTGAACATGGGAAGGGAAAACCCCAGTGTGGAGCACAAGGGCAGTACAGATGGTAGTTTGGGCTTGCCAGGGAGGAGCCTTCAAACATGACATCTTTCACCCTAATAAAGAAAAAAATCATAAGCTGAAGATGCTAAAGCCTAAGATACATGTGGAATGCATATATACATATTTTGGAGTGATGCATATTGGGAGGAATAACAACAACAACAACAAAAAGACGGGGTCAAAGAATTGACTGAAATGATGAACTTCTGCTCAAAACAGTAAACTTCTGAATTGATAATTTTGAGAGCAACTGGGAAAAAGATGAAAAACATGTTTGGCAGAATGCATGAGCTCTGGTGGGATGAGGGTGCAGGGAGAGGGCATGGGTCTAGATTTGATTTGAAATTTTGAATGAAATGCACAAAGCTTCAATAAAAATTGGCTTTGAAAAACTTAGACAACTTACTGTGAACATTGTTCAACCATGTTTAAAAAAAAATCTCTATTTCAGCCAAGTTCTACCTTTATTCGTGTAATCACTTTTCTCTTCATTTTCACTGACCCTAATCCTGACCATCAATTTAATTTAAATACAACTTTTCTCCTATTTTCTCTGGAATTCCAACTCTTTACATAAAGTCCCAATCTCTTATTAAACCATGACTGCACATACAAAGTTTTAAAAGAGTCACCTGCTTGACAATTCATCATATACAGAGCAATATAGAAGCTTCTTTCTAAACCAAAATGTTGTATATGAACCAATCATCCACCAAAATCACATTCTTTGTATATTTGTTACTTATTTTTTCATAAAAAATTACTCCCAAAATACAGCATCTTAAAGCATCAGCATCTCACATAATTTCTGCGACTAAAAATTCCAGAAACATTTAAATATTACATTGGTATTATCAGGAAGTGATATTCTAGTCAGGAAATCATTGTAGTCCGGGCATCTGGTGATAATATGTAGTTTATTGCTCATTTATGTGGTAGTTGGAAGACTTCAGTTCCTTGAAGGCTTATTAGCAGGAAATCTCAATTCCTTACCACATGGTCCTTTCCATAGAGATTTTGTGTCCTGATGACAGACCAATGGATTTTCCAGAGCATGTAATTTGAAAAAGCAAGAAAGTAAGCAATGATAACTTTTATTTTTAACAATAAATTTTATACAATAACTTTTATGATGTTATTTTTGAAGTTATATACCATCAATTCTGTCCATGATTACATAATTACATATGATAAAAATGTAAGATCCCTTGTTTAAAAAGTACAAAAATTGAGTTTAGCATATGCTAAAATGGACATTATTTTTGATTCTTCCATAATCTGTCCCTCAGCTTGTCATGATTTTTTTTATTTGCTAGTTTTTTCTAAAGTAACTCTCAATATCATTTTAGCTTAACTTTTCCCATTCATCTCTAATGGGCAAAGTTAGTTTGAAATGCAACCATCAGAATATTTAACTCTTACATATAACTGAAAATTTTACACATTTTGTATTTGAGGATGTTTTGAACTCCCCAGAAAATATAAATAATTCCAAGTTTGGAGTTTGGAAATAGGAAGAGCAGGTTCCTTATCCCAGAGTAGCCATGGAGACAGAGCTCATGTGAACATGGATATATTTGCAGGGCAATTACAGAGTATATAGAAAAAAACACCTTCAATACATATACATACATTTGTAAGCACACTAACTCAAGGCTGTTGGCTATGGTTTTCCTTCTCACCCTAGTCACTGGACAAACTGCATGCTATTGACACTATGGAAGTTAAGCCAAGTGCCTTTTGTTTAGTACAGTTTTATTTCCCAAACTCAGATAGGAACACTCAGAGTTGGTGCAAATACACTGGAACCTAAATCAGGTGGGGCAAATAAGACTTGAGCCAGCTGAATTAGAGTCTCTGGCAAGTCTCCGCTCCACAATCCAAGGTGGGAATGGCACATTCTGTTCAACTTAAAATAAATACCAGGTTCCATAAACATAGAAAACTCACCCTACCCACGTATGTTTCCAGACTACCTACCACTAAATGCAGAATGGCAGAAGCTGTAGTAGAAGTTAATATGAAGAAGATTCCAAGTAGGAACTTAGGAGAGAAGAGATTCTGGGCAACAAGAGGCCAAAACTCTATCCTAGATGGGCAGGAAGAGAGCCAAAGTTAGGATTCAGTCTCCATGACCCTACTGAATTATGCTTACAAGACACAAATTCAAAGTAAATTATGAAGAAATTGAACAGGGTTGCTACAAAATATTAAATTCTAAGTTTAGTGCTATTTTGAGCACCGCCCCTTTATGATAGCATTAACTAAATATTAACAATGCCATTGGCATTGATCGCCAAAACAAATGTGAGAGATCATGGGTACTAGGAATAAGTATATTAGGATTTTACATTTTCTTGATTCTCTTTCTCAATACTAAACTATATTTGGTGCTGCCTATATGAGGTCTTGAGCATTCTGTATAGCTTATTCCTATGTTAATACTTAGTCCAATGCATTGTAATTGTGTATATATTTCTTTATTCCTTCCTTAAACAGAATGTGAATTCTTTCAGGACAGGGACTATAAATTAAGCATTTCTGTATTCTCAGTACCAGCAATCTGCCTGATACAATGTGAAGGCTCAATGGTGATGAATCAATAAATAATGGCCCTCTCCTAGCATTCAATTGTAATGTAATCTAAGATCTGTGGTAATATATTAGAATCATTCTGTGAAATTTCAAATCTAAAACTTTTGTGAAAATTAAGAATGCATTTCAGAAAGATGTGGCTATTATTCTTTATGTAATAAGCTGGCTCTGAGTTCATAGGAGTTGTCCTCTTCATTCAAATGACATTTCTTAAGATACAATAGGAGGGTAAGGATGAATGGAATAAAAGGGCTTAATAGGAGTTGTAAGTTAGGAAACAGGACTACAGATGGGGTGAATAATCCTAACCAGCTGAGTGAGTGCAGAAATGAGACCCATCTTATGAGATAAGAAGATACCAGGTAAATCTACCAATTCTGAATTAAGAATTTGAAGGAGGGCTGGATGAAGGGCTCAGTGGTTAAGAGCACTGGATGCTCTTGCAGAAGATTGGGGTTTGAATCCTAGCATCCACAACAGCCCATACCTACACTCCCAGGGAATCCATGATACATGTGCACTTACATACAGACAGACAATATACTCATACATATAAAATTAAAAAAAATGATACATTAAATATTTTTTGTCTTTTCGAGACAGGGTCTCCCTATAGCCCCAGCTATCCTGGAACTCGCTCTGTAGACCAGGCTGGCCTTGAACTCACAAAGATCCGCCTGCCTCTGTCTCCCGAGTGCTGGGATTAATGGCATGTGCCACCACGCCCGGCACATTAAATATTTTTTAAAAAAGAATTTGAAGGAAAGCAGAACCAGATGTCAAAGGAGAACATTGCAGTTCAAGCTGGCAGTGCTAACTTTGGAGGGAGGGGCCATAACTTTGTAGAGCAATTATTACATAGAAAACCTTTGGGAGGATAAGAATTTCTTCTCAAATACTATTTCTGTCTCTCCCTCTCAGATATTTCATTTCTTTTGTAGTCTTTTTAAGTGATACATAATGTTCCATGTTTATGAGGTATTATATGATGCTTGAATCATGTATACGTTGGATAATTGTTAACTCTGTAATCTAGATATCGATAATTTTAAATTGATATCCCATCATTATTATGAATTTAAATTCCTTTCCTCTAGCAATTGCATATACTAATGCATTGGCATAGTTAATGCATCTGTTCTTTAAATATTCCACTAGCACGAAAACCATATTATACTTGATAATAAAGTCATAAAACACAAAAAATATCCTATAAACAAGCAGGTGATCTTTTAATTGTGGTTAACAGCCAGATCTCTGAAAAAACTACCTTTCACAACCTTCCCTCGACATCAAAAGACCTGCATTTTTTTTGCAATTTATTTTTTATTGATGTTTTGTGTATTTCATACATCATTTTCCAATTCAGTTCAGGCATATATCCCCTTACCTTCCCCCCACCCCACCCCTACCCATCCCAGATCATGCATTCTGCCATAAGTTTTCTGCATCTTTCTCTGCTTTTTTGTTTTGTTTTGTTTTTTACTTCTCATCCACCTGTGCCCCTTTTCTAAGCCTAGGGAACAATCTGCGGAAGAGGGGGCGTGGTAGAATGTAAGGGCTGCGATTGGGGTTAATGGTGAAACTACAACAATATAGACTGGACACTCATTTGATCAACTTGATTGAACATACAAGCCCCCCCTGCTGGATGGTGGGACCCATGAGCTGTGTGGGTTTGGGCACAACTGCTTGCAAACTGGTTTTATATGAAGGATGCTTGTACTCACAAATTATCACTTATTGTTAAAAAAATGAAGACCTGCATTTTACACTTACTGTCTGTCAACCTAATGTCATATCACTCCTTTCTACAATTCTGATCTTCCAGGATCCATCCCCCACCCCAAGCACTCCTGAGTTTCAGAGAAAACCAAGCAACTTAAATTCTCATTTTCACTCTTAGAACCAGGGCTGGAAAATTTTTGCTTATGTGTACTAACCCTTTAATTATTTGAGACCCTCAGGCCTAAGCCATAAAATCCATTGTACATTTGCCATAGTGGCTGAGGCAGAAAGGATCATGTAATGTAATATAGGTCAATATTCTATAAGAAGACTTTTTCTGTAGACAATTGAAAAGTGAAAGAGAATTGCCAATCATGACCTTTAACCCCGGTACTTTTAAATATCTGAGTATAAGGATGAAAGTGTTAAAATCACTTACCTACCATGAGAAAATACAGAGTAAAGGAAACTTAAAATAAGTAATAGGTAGAGCTTAGGAACATGTATAGAATCAGAACCATAAAGATTACAAGAAGACACCGAAGTTTTCAGTTACAGTGTTTAGTGTATAGGTAGGTACTGCCACTGGCAAAAAATATGAGAAAAGTGATAGTGGAATAAGTTTGGATGAAAATAAATAAATAAATAAATAAATAAATACATAGATAGATAGATAGATATTCTCACAGTTAATATATTGCCTAAAGAACAATATGTAACTCTATATAAAACTAACCCTGAATCCAAGACTATTATCACACTAATAAAAATTACTCAAACAAGGAGAGGGAGAGAGGCTCTTAGTCTCTTTAAGTGTATTATCCATTCCTTGAAGTAAAAGGATTTTAATTTACAAAGTCCCACAAGCCACTTGTCTTCTGGGAATTGACTCTTCAAGGAACATAGTATGTCACAGTTGTTGCCAACATGGTTCCATGTCTAGCAGATAAGTAGCTATTTAGTGTCATTCTCTTAAAAAAAATCTACTTAATGAGTCTCACTTAAACTGGTAGTACCTCAGCACCAAAACTGAGAATAAGAAAGCCCTGTCTTATTAATTAAACATCTGATATTCAGCCACAAAACCATGCTTAGAAACAGACTTAATCAGCTTTTTTGCTATAATAGAATAACTGAGCTTAAATGAGTTATAAACAACAGAAAAATATATCCTCCAGTTTGGGAATTGAGAATACAAAGATTGAGGAGCCAGAATGTTCAGTGTATAGTGAGAGTGTGTTCTTTTTTTTGAAATGAGATGCTCTTACTATATCCTTATATATCAGAAGGATAAGAGAGGAAGAAAGGGACAAAGTGAATCCTTTTATGTCAGTATTCATCTGACTCGGGAGAGAGAAAGCCTCTTAAACTAATTCGTTTCCAAAATTACTCTATATATACACATAATCATTGGTCAATTAAAATATATTAAGAGGGGCTGGAGAGATGGCCTAGCGGTTAAGAGCGCCGACCGCTCTTACAGAGGACCCGGGTTCGATCCCCAGCACCCACATGGCGGCTGAGAACCGTCTGAAACTCCAATTCCAGGAGAACTCCAGTTCCAGGGGAATCCGGAGACCCTCTTCTGACTCCGCGTCGTTGCACGACACGGGTGCACAGACTTGCATGCAGACAGTACATTCATACACATAACAGAAATAAATAAAATTAATTAAAAAAAAAAATTAGGAGAGATTATAAAATTGTACTTCTACAGCAGACTGCACAAGAAATAAGATACAATTCAAATGGGACCTCATTAAACTCAAAAGCTTCTGTACATCAAAATAAACAAAAAATAAAGGAAAGTAAGAAAAACCCACAGAGTGGGAGGAAATCTTCACTGCAGATACATCTAACAAAGCTGTAATTCCAGAGTGTACATGTTACTCCAAAAACAAAGAAGAAAGAAAAAAATGAATCATTCAAAAGATGGAGCAAAGAACTGAATAGAGCTTCACAGAGGAGGAATTAGAGATGGCTGAGAAACATCTTAAAACTGTTCAACATCACTAATAATTAGGGAAATGCAAATTAAGACCACTTTAAGATATCATCTCACTCCTAGAAGAACTGGCCAGGATCAAGAAACAAATGATATCAAGTGCTGGAGAGGTTGTGAGGAAAGGGGAACACTCATCCATTGCTGGTGGGAATGTAAACTTGTACAGCCACTATGGAAAGCAGTGTGGAGAACACTTAGAAGACTCAAATGAGCTTGCCATTTGACCCAGTCATACCACTCCTGGCATATACACACAAGACTCATCTAACTGCAGAAATATGCACAGCTATATTTATTGCAGCTCAGTTCACAATAGCAAAAAGCTGGAACCAACCCAAATGCCCCTCACTGAACGAGTGGATAGAGAAAATTGGTACATGTACACAATGGAGTTTTATGCGCAGTAAAGAAAGACAACTTTGCAGGCAAATGGATGGAGCTAGAAGACATTATATTAAGTGAAGTAACAGTCCCAGAAAAACAAACTATGAATGGTATCCCTCAGATGTTGATGCTAGCACCAATAACCCAGTTATACATTTATTTCTTGTGGAGAGGGATGCATATTAAAAGAACAACAACTGACAGACTGCATCAAAAATCTGACTGAAATTGTGAATCAGGAGGGGTGGGAGGGGTGGGAGAGGGACAGGTGTGTATATTTGATTAATACATATTTAATTAACGTGAGTTCAGCAAGTATCCAATTTTGCCCAGACTCTGTCTATAGGTTACCTGGTGTTTTAGGACTAAATAAAAGTAAGTATGTGTATATTAAACAACATTGGTTTAAAGGTTCTGATAAAAACGGTAATGCACCTGAGTTAATTGGAATTATAAATTGTTGTTGTCCACATTTGTTTTACTTAAAATCTGTATGACAATAACTTTGGGATTGGCACATACAAATGTTCTCTATAAATTTTCTGTTGTACAGTATCATCTTGGCGCACTCTCTTTTAACTGTAGGATGATTTAACTTAAAAATTTAAGTTTGCTTCCCAAGTTAACCACATACCATCACCCGGGTGATGGGCGTGGTGGTGCACGCCTTTAATCCTAGCACTCGGGAGGCAGAGGCAAGCCGATCTTTGTGAGTTCAAGGCCAGCCTGGTCTACAGAGTGAGTTCCAGGACAGCTGGGGCTACAGGGAGACCCTGTCTCGAAAAAGCCAAAAAACAAACAAACAAACAAACAAACAAACACAAAAAAACAGCATGGGTGAATTTGATGAAATCTGCACCTTGATTCGAGCCTATAGGTAGGTGTGTGTAATACAACTGCCTTTTTGAGACTCATGGGTCAAAAAAACCAAAAACATAAAATAAAAAAGGGGATACAGAGAGATACAAGCATTTTGTCAAAAACCTTGCAATTCAAATTTTAAAACTAACTACGGGAAAAGATTTGTATGTTCCAACAGGTCAAAATGTCACCAACTTAACGACAGAAAGAAAAGATACAGCTTTGATTGTGTAGGATGTACCAGAAATGCCAGCAGAAAGGTGTGGCCTGTCTGAACATTGAAAGGAAAAAAAAAGCCTCAGATTGCTACAGACATCAAACCCCTTGGGGATCCTACTTGTAACAACTATTTATAATGAGTCCTAACAAACTTATCTGCTAGGTGCTGCAAGGTTTTAAAAAGAGAAGACTTTCTACCTCCCCCCCATAAGAAAAAGGGAGAATATGATGAGATAAGGTCATTCTCACTGTAAATTGGAGCAACTTTTAGAGGTAATCTCCTATAAAAACTGGCAAAACTGCCTTCTTTAATTGACAATAAGACATAGGAACTGTGAAAGGATTATCTCTATTCAGAACCAAATATAAGTACTAAATTCTCCTTAAGCTATGCATAAACAAAATATACTAATACAGGGGAGCTCTGATATCAGCAATGGATTATTCTACCAAGGAGATGTTGGCCAGGGGATCCAAGACCCCCACAAAAAGGTAAAGGCTTCTGCCTGTAACTGGGATCCCAGCAAGAAGAGAGGCAATAAGGCCCTGCTGTCGAGGACACCTGAATGAAGCAATTGGGAAAGATGCATTGAGACCACAGGTACAGATGGTCTGTGGAATACCAGAGAGTGTTACCAATGGCCACTAAACCAATAAAACAAATATAGGTCTCCTTGAGTCAAGCAAGACTCCTCCATCAGCACCAGCTACACCTCACCTGCCTGGAAATACTGTGCAGCAGTGGCAGCCATGTGCCTGTATATCCCATATCTAATTGGCTATTAGCTCTCTCCTTGGAGGAATAACCCATGGCTGATGCCACAAGCTTACATCCTCTAATGGTTAGGAGATGTTATAAACCACAGGAAGACCCTGTCATACTTAACAGAAGAAAATGTAATTCATGGATTAACATACCATCCAACCATCTGTGTCTATACCAAAATAACTTACATACCTATATATCTAGTTGCTTTTGCTTCATTAGTAGGATTGAAAGGTTATTCATGGACAAACTGTCAGCCCATGAAAGGAAACAGCCAGAACTGACCAGAGTCCAAGACAACAGCTCCAGAGAAAGTAGACTGTTTTGCTTCTCGTCCACCTGTGCCCCTTTTCTAAGCCTAGGGAACAATCTGCAGAAGAGGGAGCATGATAGACTGTAAGGGCTGTGATTGGGGTGAATGACGAAACTACAGCAATATAGTCTGGACATTTATTTGATCAACTTGATTGAACATACAAGCCCCCCCCCCAGCTGGATGGTGGGACCCTTGGGCTGTGTGGGTTTGGGCACAACTGCTTGCAAATTGGTTTTACATGAAGGATGCTTGTACTCATAAATTAATACTTATTGTTAAAAAATGAAAAAAACAAGGAACTAATAAAAAATTATTTGCTCGCTTGAAGATGTGACAGTAGAGGAAATTGAAAGTTGAGTGGAAGATTGTGCTTCTAATGTGAAGACCTGTGAAATAAAAACACCCCATTTCCCTCTTCATTCATATAACCTGGCTTCCTTCCTTCATTCCTTCTGCACATCACATCTACATTTTGGTAGTCAAATTGATTCCAAATAGCATTATTTGTGCGCTTGGGTGAATGTGAAAGTGAAATGTGTCTATAAGAGGTGAATATGTTTTTATACATTTCAAAGATTCACAGAAAGTCATTGAGATTCTTTGCCAGGAACATAATCTGTTTATATCTTAGGAATAAATATGTTACAGAGTAGCTTAAAATTTCAAGTACAATGCAAACCACAATATATAGCAATATATTTAACACAGCATAAATAAAAGTAGAATTTGGAAAAATGGGAATCATTTCCTCTAACATCAGGAATAAACAAGGATGTCTACTCTCTTCACTATGATTAAGTATTATGTTTCATATCCAACCAATAAGGTTGAAGAAAGAAATAGAAAAGGATACAAGTAGGAAAATTGGTTTTTCTGTGTTTGCAGATGATATGATCCTGGATGTAAAATACCAGAAAGGCCACACTGGAAAACACTTATATCTGATTAACACTTCCAGAAAAATCACAGAATACAAAATCAACATATAAAAATCATTATATTTTCTGTATATTAATGCCAAAGTTGCTGATACATATCAGGAAAAAAAAATAATCCCAATAATGTCAATAAAACACTTTGGAATATATGTAAAAGAGAAGGTGAAAGACCTAAAACAAGAATTAAACTTAAAACATGATGACAGAAATTGAAGACAGTGAAATATAGAAAAACCTCTCATAGATCATAACAAATATTGTGGAAAAGGACATATTTGGTATATTTTCAAAGTCAAACTACACTAATTCAGCCCAATCCTCATAAAAATTTAAAGCCATTTTTCATAGAAATACATAAACATTTAAAAATTCTTAAACAGAAGACACTAAAGGTCCCAAGAAATCCCTGGCAAGAGATCAGTGGCAAAAGTATCATAATAGCTGATTTCAAATTTTGTGGTGGAGCCATATTAGCAGAAACAGCACTGATTTTCCAGAAGTAGAAACTTAAACCAATGCAGCAGAATAAAAGACCCACAAACAATCCAGTGCAAATATAGGCACACCTAATTTTTGACAAATTGTCAAAAACAAACAGGCTCTTTTGACACATGGTGCTAAGAAAAGTAGATATCAAAACAGAAAAAAGCTGAGTATGGTGACGTATGCTTTTAATCCCAGCACTCATGAAGCAGAGGTAGGGGAATCCCTATGAGGTCTAGGCCAGCCTAGTCTGCATAGTGAGTTCCATCCCAGCTAGTGTTACAGAGAGACCTTGTCTCAGAAACAAAACAAAACATCCAAAATCGAAATTGGATCTCTCACCCTGTACAAAAAAATAATCAATTTAAAATGTGTCAAGTAGGGGCTGAAGGGATGGCCTAGTGCTTAAGAGCACCGACTGCTCTTCCAGCGGACCCGGGTTCGATCCCCAGCACCCACATGGAGGCTGAGACCCTTCTGCAACTCCAATTCCAGGAGAACTCCAGTTCCAGGGTAATCTGACACCCTCTTCTGACCTCCTCGGCATTGCACAACACGGGTGCACAAACCTACATGTAGACAGTACATTCATACAAATTAATTAATTAATTAATTAATTAATTAAATTAAAAAATTGGGGGCTGGAGAGATGGCCTAGAGGTTAAGAGCGCCAACTGCTCTTGCAGAGGACCCGGGTTCAATCTCCAGCACCCACATGGCGGCTGAGAACTATCTGCAACTCCAATTCCAGGAGAACTCCAGTTCCAGGGGAATCCGACACCCTCTTCTGACCTCTGCAGCATTGCACCACACTGGTGCACAAACCTACATGCAGACAGTACATTCATACACAAATTTTTTTTAAAAAGTAAAAGAAATTTAAAAAATGTGTCAAGTACACTCATGTAAGGCTTAGAGTTTTGAGACTCAAAGTGGAAAAAAATTAAGAGGAAAAAGAAAGGACTTTCTGAATAAGTTGCCAATAGCCCAGGAAATAAGCAAGAATTGAAAAGTGGTGCTGCATAGGAAAATAAATAAATAAAAGACTGAAGAAGCAGCTTATAAAATGGAAAAAAATATCAGCTAATTCACCTTGTACGTGATTAATATTCAGAAAATATGAAGAACTCCAAAATTTAAACACCAAAAAAAAATTCATCCAGTCAATAATGAGCAGATGAATTCCACAGATTGCTCTCCAAAGACGCGCAAATGGGTAATAAAAACAAGGAACATCCTCAGCCAACAGAGAAATGCAAATCAAAACTATATTGAGATTTCATCTTAAGTTACTCAGAATACTTATAAAAAATGCCATGATGGGCATGACAGAATCTTTATACACTGCACTGGTAAAAGTAATATGTGCACTCAACCTGGAAATAAATATGATGGTTCTAAAAAAAAAAAAAAAACTAACTAAAACTAAAGTCGCAGTGCATGTGGTGCACGCCTTTAATCCTAGCATTCAAGAGGCAGAAGCAGGCAGATCTCTGTGAGTTCAAGGCCAGCCTGGTCTACAGAGTGAGTTTCAGGCCAGCTGGCACTACAGAGACCTTGTCTCAAAAAGAGAAAAAAAAAACTAAAATCAGCAGTTTCACAAGAGCCAGGGTTTTCTTTTCCATTCTTTTTTTTAAAATATTTTTTATTTTATTTTATTTTTTAAATTCTTTTCACGATGTATTTGATAGATAAAAGTATATAAAATCCGGGCATAAACATGATTTGATAGATTAAGTAGACTTAATTTCAATACTATAATAAGGGAACAATTCAAATTCTCACCATTTGTTTCACAGGGTTTTTTCAATATAATGCTTTTATTGGTGTTTTGTGTATTTTAGACATCATTTCTCAGTTCAGTTTAGACATATTCCCCTTTCCCTTCCCCCCACCCCACCCCAGATCATGCACTCTTCCATAACTGTCCTGCATCTTTCTCTGTCTTTTTTTTGTTTAGGAATTCACATTTTCTTCCTTTAATTTTATATTACTCTAAAATATGAATACATGCTTTACACTCATATACAGTAATTACAGAGTCTGAAAGTAAGTGGGTGGTGGATCGATTTTAGAGCCTGTTAAGAGACTTAAAGCATAACAACATAGTTGCTTTCAGATAAACAGAAATATAACAATAATGTTGTTCAGCTTGCTTTTCATCTGGGAATTTTGTTATTCTACAAATGCTGATCCAGTTTTGCCAGCACCATTTGCTGAAGATGCTATCCTTCTTCCACTGAGCTGTTTTTCCCCTTTGTGAAATATGAGGTGGCTGAAATCGTATGAGCTCAAGTTTGGATCTTCAATTTTGTTCCATTGGTCAACAAGTCTGTGTTTGTGCCAGTCCCATGCTGTCTTTATGACTATGGCCCAACAATAAACAAGTTGAGAAGGAATATAAGAAGACCTTCCCACTCACGATAGTGTCAAAAACAATAAAATATCTGGGAACAAACCTAACCAAAGATACCAAAGATATCCACAACCAAAATTTGAAACACCTGAAGAAGGAGATTAAAAATGACATCCAAAGATAGGAAGACCTCCCATGCTCATGGATACGAAAAATTAATATAGTAAAAATGTCCATTTTACCCAAATTGATACACAGATTCAACGCAATCCCAATTAAAATTCCTATGAGCTTCTTCACAGACTTGGAAAAAAATCCTTAAATTCATATCAAAAACAAGACCCGGGATAGGTAAAGCAACCCTGAGGGAAAAATGCAATTCAGGGGGGATTGTTCTACCAGACTTCAAGATCCACTTTTAAGTCCCTGGTTTATATACCCAGTGAACTAGAGTCATCAAACCACAACCAAGCCATTGAATCAGCCTAAGTAGCACTCAATAGATGAATGGATAGAGAAAATGTAATCTATAAACAGGACAAAAATTACTTACCCATAAGGAAGAAATTAATTTTGTCATTTTAAAAGAAAATGCATGGAGCCTGAGAAGAAGGTGCTAGTTTTTTTTAATTGATGCTTTGTGTATTTCAGACATCATTTTCCAATTCAGTTCAGGCATATATCCCTTTCCCTTCCCCCCACCCCACCCCACCATCCCAGATCATGCATTCTGCCGTAACTTTTCTGCATCTTTCTCTGTTTTTTTGTTTTGTTTTGTTTTGTTTTCATTTTTTTTAACAATAAGTGATAATTTGTGAGTACAAGCATCCTTCATGTAAAACCAATTTGCTAGCAGTTGTGCCCAAACCCACACAGCTCATGGGTCCCACCATCCAGCAGGGGGGGGGGGCTTGTATGTTCAATCAAGTTGATCAAATGAGTGTCCAGTCTATATTGCTGTAGTGTCACCATTCACCCCAATCGCAGCCCTTACATTCTACCACGCCCTTCTTCCGCAGATTGTTCCCTAGGCTTAGAAAAGGGGCACAGGTGGATGAGAAGCAAAACAGTCTACTTTCTCTGGAGCTGTTGTCTTGGTCTCTAGTCAATTCTGGCTGCTTTCTTTCATGGGCTGACAGCTTGTCCAGGCATAACCTTTCGATCCTACTAATGAAGCATACACAATTAGATATATAGGTATTTAAACAGTGCTAATTGTTATGGTAGGTTACTTTGGTATAGACACAGATGTTTGGATGGTATGTTAATCCATGAATTACATTTTCTTCTGTTAAGTATGACAGGGTCTTCCTGTGGATTATAACATCTCCTAACCATTAGAGGATGTAAGCTTGTGGCATCAGCCGTGGGTTAATCCTCCAAGGAGAGAGCTATAGCCAATTAGATTTGGGATATACAGGCATATGGCTGCCACTGCTGCACAGTATTTCCAGGCAGGTGAGGTGTAGCTGGTGCTGATGGAGAAGTCTTGCTTGACTCAAGGAGACCTATATTTGCTTTATTGGTTTAGTGGCCTTTGGTAACACTCTCTGGCATTCCAGAGACCGTCTGTATACTTGCAAGTGCAGTCTCCATACATCTTTCCCATGTTTACATCAGTTCTTCAACAGCAGGGCCTTATTGCCTCTCTTCCTGCAGATATCCCAGTTTGGAGGTAGCTGTAGATTGGAGCCAGATGTTATAGAGGTATTCTCTTGTACAATCGGTAAAACTGCCTTCTTTAATTGACTAATGGGCATAGAAACTGTGAAAAGGATTATTCTCTATTCAGAACCAAATATAATGCTAAAGTCTCCTTAAGCTATGCACTTAAGCAAAATATATTAATACAGGAGCTCTGACATAAACAATGGATTATTCTACCAAGGAGATGATGGCCAGGGGATCCAAGCCCCCACAAAAGGTAAAGGCTCCTTGGCTCCAAACTGAGAAGTTGCTAGTTTTAATTTGAAACTTGGCATTCTGTTCAGGCTTTCCCATACTTGCTTTGAGACCAAGACCAAATAAATCACACTGAACTTGGATTTTCCAGCAGGAAACAAGGAACAGTTGTAAACCTTATTTATCGTAACATTGTAACACAGGCAAGTGCTGGCTACAGTGTATATTTACAAGCTAAAATACATGAAAACTTCAAGTTTCTCACATGATAAAAGTTGATAAGGAATTGAGTCTTTCCCAAAATATTTTGAAGCAAATATTTCATATTTGTATTCTTTATATTTGATTAATTTTCTTTTCAGTATCTGATATTCTACATAAGAAGAGATATTTATTTTTATGGACCTCTATATTTATGTTGAAGAATACTAAACAAATGAAAACATGAATGAATTTAAATTTCACAGGTCCTTGCTTCACATACATTATCTAATTCATTCTATGAAATTGCTCAGTGAATGACAGTGAATACAGAAATGCGTGGTTGTTCAAGAGATTAAGATAAATGCTAGTTGAATGCTTAGCCTTAAACAACATATTTATTTTTAATAGTTTTATATTTATTTTTATTTTATGTGTAGGACATTTGGTTGCATGTATGTATGTCAGTCAGCCATGTATGCAGTGGCCTGGGAGGCCAGAAAAGGGCATTGGATCCCCTAGAACTAGAGTTAGATAAGGTTGCTAATTCCCATGTGAGTGCTGCAGCCTGTGTCTGGGTCCTCTGCAAGCGCAGCCAGTGCTCTTACCTGCTGAGCCATTTCTCCAACCCCCTAAACAAGACACATCATTCCCCTTAAAGCTTAGGAAACATTGTGGAAAAGAAGAATGTACAAACCAGATGACAGGAAGAAGGACTGAAAAAATGTCATCCTCTGGACATGACATAGCCATTCCAAAATGAACTCACAGCAACTCACATAGTTGCCTGTACAGGGCCTGCAAGAACTGGCTGGTAAACAGCCAAGGAGGCTTGGGCTACCCAATTCCCCAGTGCTGAACTATTTGCTATTTGCTACTGATAAATTCTAGGAGAGAAGGAGTCATTGTCTTCAATTTTGTAACCACTGGCTCCAATGGATTGTTCCAAAGCCAAGATCACAAAGACTGTCTTGGCTAAACTGAAAGAGTCAGAAAACAAAATATAAAGAAATGAATCTGGGGGAATAGACTTGTAGAGAGGAGAAATGTCTGTTTGGGATTGGAGAGAATAAGAGAAGGTGAGGTGAGGGTAACCCGTATGCATTATATACATGTGTGAAATTGTCAAGGATCAAAATTCATAACAAAATATACATCCAATGATGTAATAACAAAGAGCAATATTAATAACTAATATTGTTTGAAGGCATATTGGACCCCAAGACATCAACTCCCAAAGAAGGAGTCGGTAGTTGGCATTGGGCTTTTATTAGTTAGTCTGTGGTTTCTGGTGGGGGAATTGTCACACCCACTTCAGGGTAACTCCATTACTCTTTTTGTATTGTTTATATCTAATATATAAATAAATACATAAGCTCGTACAGTAGTGGAAGTCCATACAACTTTTTCTAAAGGCCTATAGTATTAGGTATCTCTCCCATATGCCTGCTTCAAGGCTGTTTTCACATAATCAACACCATTTAACTCTTCCTATTCCATCCCTTTTCCTCTGAATAACAATGCATTCATTCTGTCCTCTCAGGACCCTACATCACCATGGAGACTTAGTAGTTCCTGATAAGTATGGATTTTACAACTGAAACATGAATATCTAAAGATTCAAAGCCAGCATCCACATATAATAGAGAGCATACGAAATTGTTCTTTCAGGGTCTGTGTTAACCCAATCAGAACATTTATTTCAACTTTCATCTACTTAACCTGTGAATTTCATAATTTCTTTTTTCATTTTTAAATTTCTTTTTCATTTTATGTGTATGAGTGTTTTGCATCATGTATGTAAATGCACCATGTGTGTGCAATGGCAGCAGAGGTCTGAAGAGGGCATTAGATTCCCTGGAACTGGAGTTTCAGATGAGTATTAGCAGTCGTGTAGGTGCTGGGAATCAAACCCTGGTCCTCTGAAAGAACAGCCAGTGCTGTTCCCTACTTCATGCACCAGACCTGGGTCTTACAATCATTCCATCCCCTTAATCTCTTTTTCATAATGCATATGTATATACTTTAAGAACCTTCCTTAGGGGTGGGCTTCCATATGGCTTTTTGTAAAAGCCTTTAGTGTTACTTATCCCTCACCATACTCTTTCCTCTGCCCTTCCTTCCCAATTCTCACCCCAATTAGTGCTTCCAGCTTATTATTCTCCTTTCCCTTTTCATATCGCTGTAGGATTTTTTGCATAGTACATCAAAAAATTTATTCCTCATTAACAAGTTGGCTTCATCCCAGAGATGCAGAGGTGGTCCAGCATACATAGGTCAATAAATACTTTCTACCACATAAATAGACTCAAGTACAGAAAATATATAATCATCAAATTAGAAGCAGAAAAGATGGTTCACAAAATCCATCATTTATTCATAGTCATGGAAAATCTAGAGATGCAGGGGACTTAGTTCTGCATCTACAGGCAATAAATGACAAGCCTATAGTCAACATCACACTAAATGGAAAAAATAACTCAGAGCATTTACACTAAAATCAGGAATGAAACAAGGATATCTATTTTCTCCATTCCTGTTCAATACAGTACTTGAAGTGTTAGCTGTATCAATAAGACAACTGAACTTGATAATGTAACTAGAAATTGGAAAGGAAGAAGTAAAATATCTTTATTTGTAGATATGATGTGATTTTATACATGAAAAATGCAAAAGACTCAACCAGAAAACACCTAGAGCTAAGAAACACATTCAGCAAAGCAGCAGGATACAAATTAACAAACACACAAAGGGTGGCATTCATTCCTAAATAGCAACAAAAAACATACTGTGAAAGAATCCAGATAATCCAGTTCTTATCAACATTATAAAATTATGATTTTGCTTTTCATTTTGGCTTTCTCTGTGTGCATTTTCTAATAAGATAATTGAATATAGCATATGAAAACGGGAATCATTGCCTTGGTTCTGATATTAGAAGAAAATCACTCCTTCACAATATCGACATAGATTTTTCATATGAAATATTAGGTTGAAGTTTTACTCTATTGTTCCTTTATTAGAACATTTAGCATAAAAACATGTTTAAGTTTGTTAAATGCCATGTCTTCTTCATGTTATTTTTTCCACTTCAATCTTTAAATATAGCACATTACATTGATTCTTATATGCTAAAATATGCTTGTATTTCGGGAATAAATATGAATTTGTAATGTTGTACACAGCACTGAACACATGCATCTGTTTAACATGCTGGTGATATTTTCAACAGTATGTCATAGAAGTTTTTACATGGATAGTCACTAAGGATATTGATTAGTAGATTTCTTTCAATGTAATATCATTTTATCATCAGAGCATTGGTATCAGAGAATGATTTTCAAGGCTCTTATTGTTCAGAAGTTAACAAATAAGTCAATCTCCTTATTACTAGCATTCCAATATATTCTTTATATTTGTTCATGATTCATGATTCAGTCATGGTAAACTATGTGTTTCTAGGAATTTTTTTCCATTTTTCCTTTTCATTTATTATTTGCATTGGTATCAGTGTAACTTTGATACCTGACAGAAACAATTAAAGAATTTATTTCAGCTCACAATTTAAGAGATGGGAAGACAAGCATAAGCTCCAAAAGTATATGCCTAGTAACTTACTTTGGCCAGCTAGTTACTGTCTCCAAATGTTTCTACAACATTACAAAAAATATGCCACCTATTTGGGACTAAGCATTCAAAACGGAAACCTGTGGGGGATATTTCTGATTCAAACCATGATATAAATCATGTTTTGTGTATAAATGACAATTATGTTTTCTTAGATTTTTTTTTTGGTCTTTTTTGAGACAGGGTCTCCCTTTAGTCCCAGCTGTCCTGGAATTCACTATGCAGACCAGGCTGGCCTTGAACTCACTGAGATCCCCCTGCCTCTGCCTCCCCAGTGCTAGGATTAAAGGTGTGCAGCACCATGCCTGGCTCCTAGATTTTTTTATAACTATAATATCTCTTATTAATGATTTCGGTAATTAGAAGCTTCCCTGCTATTTTCTTAATGTATCTGAAGATTTGCTATCTCTTTTTAAGTTCAAGTGTTATTTACATTGATCTGCTCTATTATTTCTCTATTCTCTGCATTATTTTTTCTCTGCTTTATTAATCTCTATTACAATATATTATTTCCTATCTTCCGTTAAGTATGCCTTTAAACAACTTCATTTTCCCAAGATTAAGTCATGGATTCAAAATATTTCCCTAATTTTAATGTTAGCATATGAGGGAGAACACAAGGAATTTGTCTTTTAAATCTTAATTACCAGATTTAACATAATCTTTTATTTGTCTTATAATTTCATCTTTGAAATTTGAATATTTATAATTGAATGTAATTTAAATGTGTATTTTCATTATCCACTTATCTGTTGATGGAAATGTAGGCTGATTCCATTCCTTCCTATTGTGAATAGTAATGAAATAAACACAAGCAGTTGAGTATGTCTACAGTAAAATAAAGAATTTTGTGGTTTATGTCCAAGAGTGATATACATGTGGCATTTAGCAGTTTCATTTTTAATTTATTTTCAAAATCTCCACACTGGTTTCTATAGTTCATAGTCTGACAGGAAGTAAATATTTTTTCTTTTCTCAAATACTTACCAATATTTGTTGGCATTTGTTTTGGCAATGATAGATAGGATAGCAATGCTTATTGAAATGAATACAAAAGACCAGGAAAAATACAATATTTTTAAGACAAACAGATGAGTAGATTAATACAAAATATATGATATGAAAGTGAAAAAGGATTACTGGGGGGTGGAAAGATCTAAGTGGGAATGAGGGAACAGGGAAATGAAGAAGAGGGTATGGGGTAACTTCAAACAAAACTGTCTATAAAAATGCCATAAGGAAACTTGCAACTCCAAAAGCTAATTAAAACAACAAAATAATTAATTTTAAAATGTGTTTGTACAGTAAATTCACTGTCAATTTTTTCTTTGGAACATTTTCAGTTAAATTACTTAGTTCTTTTAAGCCACGTTTTCTGATTTTTTTCATGTGAACTGATTTCTTGTTGCTAAAGTTAGGAATTGCTCATAATGTAGCATCTCTGAAAACCATTCTCTAATCTTTCAATATTTGATCTGAATTGTTTAAACACACTTTTCTAATATTTCTTTCAAAAACTATGTTTAAAAAATATCCTTGTCATTTGTGATGACTGGAGTCCCTGTCCCTTTACTTCATTTTCAACTAATATTTTATCTGACACACCCTTTATAGCCAAAAGCAAGAATGAGCAAATAAACAACAAAATAGAGAGGACAATCTTCTTTTTTGACCTATGCAGAGTGTTACCAAAGGCCACTCAACCAATAAAGCAAATACGGGTCTCCCTGAGTCAAGCAAGACTCCACCGTCAGCACCAGCTACACCTCACCTGCCTGGAAATACTGTGCAGCAGAGGCAGCCATATGCCTGTATANTTACTGGCTTGCTCAGCCTGCTTTCTTATACAAACCTGGACCACCTTTTCTGGGGTGAAATCACCCACAGTGGCCTGGGCCCTCCCGAATCACTGAACAACCAAGAAAACACCTGACAGACACAGTCACAGGCCAGTCCAAAGGAGGAAATCCCCCAGGTGAGGTTCCCTCTTCCCAGGTGTGTCAAGGGGACGAATGAAGTCGACTGAAGTCGTCCAGCACTACCATCTTACTATACCACCGGCTGTTTCTCTTTTTCTTGTTGTTGTTGTTGTTATTGTTATCCAAGCTGTCCTCACTCTGTAGCTCAGGTAGACCTTGAAATCATCCTCCCTCAGTCTCCCAAGTATCTGGAGTTACATGCCTGTACCACCAGGCCTGGCTGGTCTTAAATGTGCTCCTGCTGAAGAACCATTAGCCAAGTTGTGAGGCAGCCTAGGGTGTCACCATTAAACACCAAGCAGATGAATCCACCCAATCTTGGATATACAGTCTCCAAAATTATGAACAACTAAACTTCTTTTCTTCCTAAGTTCCCAGTTTCAAATATTTTGTTACAGTAAAAGAAAACTAACAGATACGAAATTACTGCTGTCTCCATCTTTTCAAGCCTGCCTCATTTCTCTCTTCCTACTCTAAAACTGCTTTCCAGAATCTGGGAATCTCCTGTCCTTTATTCTTCAATCTCTTGATGTTCCTATCAGCACCATGAATTTCCAGTTACTATTTTTAAATAATTCTTCATCGTCTTCCTTTATAATTATCACCATTATCCTTGTCCAGACCCTATGTCCTCCATATGTTAAGCAGTTAGTTGTCTTCAACATATATCCTATGACTCTCATTGAATTCCCTTCAATCTCCTGCAAACTGTCAAATCTTCCCAGCTATCAATGTATAATTTCACTGCTAAAATCTTCTGCATAAATAGACCCTTCAAACATTCCATAGACCTGACTCCATTCTTTAAAACTGAGTAGCCTACATGACCTTGAACTGCGCCTTTCAACATGTTTTAGTAGCAGAAATTCATTTTGCTTTTTCCTAGATTTATTTATTTTGAGTGGAAATGTATTTCCACTCAAAATACATTTTATAAAATAGAAAATTCTAAGTAGATCACGGAGAAAATTTTACAAAAGTTTTAAATTGGAAGAGTCAAGTGACAGCTGTGGCCTCATCAAATTCAGCATTTGTTTACTTATTGCATTTTATTGGGAAAAAATCATGATTTTTACTGAAAAGATACAAATGGCATCAATTTTTATATTAGCTCTTCTAGCTAGCTCAGAATACAAATGAAATAATAGTATGCATATTATTCTGGACCAGAAGAAAATGGGTAAATCAGCATCATAGAAGAATATGAGGGTAATATCCATGATATATTACAACACAAACCAAACTTAATATATAATTTCTCTATCAGGCCTTTCAACAATTAAAATACATTTGAAAATTAAATTCCGTTCAGACTATATTAAGTGTTCAGGTGTTTATGAAACAGTTTGAAAACCATTCCTTTAGAGAAACTATTCAGTAGCGGCTTTTTTGCCTCCAGTTAGGCAGCACATCTCCCACGTAATCCCATGTGCCTTCCCAATCTTGTCTCTGCATGAACCTTCTGCCCAAACCCAGCTACAGAAACCTTGCACCTACTGCCTCGGTGCCCCAGGAACTAACCAATTGACAGTACCCCACCCACTGTGATCTGCCTTATCTCAATGCCTAGAGTGTGTCCTCAGTGTTGCTCAGTCATTTAACACATAATTCTATGTTCCCATCACTGGGATACACAGTTAGGCAGCTTAAAAACTCCAGAAAGAGGAAGGAAATCCTCTCTGCTAGTGGTTGAGAAGAAGGGATGCCAGTATGAGGAAATCAGGTGTGCTTCCAAGTGGCTGGAAAAAGAGGCAGAACTTATGGCTACACTCATAGGGTTAGTCCCCTGTCTCAGGCCCCAATGAGACCCAATAAGTCCATAAATATGTCACCACTGATGTTATTATTCATTAGAAATCACTGATTCATTAAGAGCAGGAAAGAGAGATATGTCTATAATCCAAGCACTTGGGAGATTGCAATAGGAAGCGCAACTGAAACCGTACAGGTTTATCTTCATGTATATGAATGATATGTATGTGTACGTGTTCACCTGTTCGTGTATGTGTGTGAGGATGCATATACACGTGTATTCACATGCACATGGAGACACAACATTTATGGTTGGGTATCCTTTTACAATTTAATTTTTTTATTTTTTGAGAATTTCATATGAGTACTGTATTTACATCATCTCCACCCCTCCAACTCTTCCTACGTTTCCCCACTGCATCTCAATTTTGTATATGTGTTAAGAGATAACCACTTGAGATTGGATAGCCTATCAGAGAACTTGTCTCTGGAGAAAATTGGAGCTCCTTCCCTTAGTTGCCATCAACTGCCTATGGATTTTTATTTAGGAGTGGGAGTTTTGTAAAATTTCCCCCATCTACATTGGTCTGTCTGGTATTGTTATCATTATTAGGGTCTTCTTTGCACAACAGTGTTGTAGAAGTTTCACAGGTGAATCTTCCTTGTCATGTCTATAGCACACTATCTAACAGCATACACTCTGGTCCACAGGCTCTTACAATATTTCCACCCCATACAGCTGCTCTTTAACATCCTACTTTCCCAAATTCTCTCAACCCATATAATTTATGGAGTATAAGTAAGTTGTATGTATCCAATCGTAATCTATCTGTTAATGTATTTATAAATTAGCAATATATTTTGAACCTTTTAAATCATACATATAATTTTCCTCTAGGTTATTACTTTCTAGAGATCTTACAATGCCAAATTTGGCAGCTCTAATTATTTTGTGTCTTTACTAATTTTAATTAGACAGAAACAGAATTTGGTGTTTCCTATATCACAATTCCAACATTTTGCTCTTTTTATTCTTCATGTATTTTAAATTTTAAATATTTTAAGATATGTAGGGGTTTTAGAGAGTGCTGGTGTGGACTCAGCACAGGACCAATAAGGCAGAACTCCCTTGAGGCTTGGGGGCCCTACACCCAACCCCAGAACCTCTCAGCTCTGGTTCCAGAGAGCACCGAGTTATGGGTGCCCCTAGACAGGGTCACAGGGGTGCAGCAGGTCAACAGGGTACCAGCGCATGGTCCAAAGGAGCAACCCTCCCAACACCTGCCCCAAGCTTGTGGTGCTGTGGTGCAGACTATCTAGCAGGCATAGAATCTAGTCTTCACAGTCAAAATTGAGACCCTGGATACAAAAACACAAACAAATAAACAAACAAACAAACACCAAAAATACCAGAAATCCAAATGCCAAGGACACAACTAAAAAAAAAACATGAGAATAGCTCATGATAAATCCACACTGAACTCGACCAGTCAGGCAGAAGATTCCTACAACGAGATCTCCAGGGAAGGAAACTAAGACACAGGCCTTAGGAGAACAATTGTAGATATATACAAAGAAATAAAAAAATATAAAGAACAAATCAGAGGACTAAGGGGAGAAAATGAAAAACTCGGGAAGTAGTTAGAAGGAAAGAATGATAAATGCTGGAAAGAACTAGAGGAAGAGAATGAAAAACTCTGAAAAGAACTAGAGGAAGAGAAACACAGTCTCCAAAAAGAACTAGAGGAATAAAAACACAATCTCTGAGAAGAACTAGAGGGGGAGAAAGACAAACTCTGGAAGGAAGTGGAAACTCTGAAAAGGTCCCAGGCTGAAATGACAGAAGAAGGATACCAGCAAAGCAAGGAGCTACAAATAGAGAATGAAAAGCTCCAAAAGGAAATGGAAATACTGAAGAACTCACAGAAGGAAATGGAACATTCATACAATCAAGAGAAAGGATGGGAGAAAGCTTCAGAAGCAGAATAGATGAAGCAGAAAAGAGAATATCGGACATGCAGGATAGCACAGAACATCTAAAATGTTCAATTGAAGACTATGAAAATTTTAAAAAAACACAAGCGTGGAATAACCAGGAAATGTGGGATGCTATGAAAAGACCAGATCTCCACATCATAGGGATAGAGGAAGGAGAAGAATCCCAAGACAATGGTATTGCTCAGATCTTCAAGAGGATAATAGAAGAAAATTTTCCCAAACTGAAAAAAGACAAAACTATATGAATACAAGAAGCACATAGAACACCAAGTAAACAAGATCAGAAAAGAAACTCCCTACACCATATCACAGTTAAAATGCTAGATGCTCAAAACAAAGACAAAATACTGAAAACCACAAGAGAAAAACAAGAAATTACAAGGGGAAACCCATCAGTTACACCTGACTTCTCAGTACAAACTATGAAAGCCAGAAGAATGTGGACCAAAATATTCTCAGTGCTAAACGACTTGAGATGCCAACCCAGATTACTATACCCAGCAAAAAAATGTCAATTATAGTTGAAGGAGAAAGAAAAATTTTCATGACATAAACAAGATGAAAGAATACTTGTCAAAAAATCAACACTTCGGAGAATACTTGAAGCAATCCAAAGAACAGAGGAAAGGAGCAACTATGCCCAACCAACTAAAGAGAGAAACTAATAAAAGCATAACAGCATAAGTACAAACCTAGACCAAGAATACAAAAAAAGAATAAGTTGAAAGGAAGAAACACACATGTCTCAATAATGACCTTAAATATCAATGCTCTAAACTCCCCAATCAAAGGACACAGACTGGGAGAATGGATTAAGAAACAGAATCCGTCTATATGCTGCCTACAAGAAAACCATCTCATGGTCAAGGATAGACACCAACTCAATGTGAAAGGATTGAAAAAATATTCCAAACAAATGGTACCAAAAAGCAAGCAGGAGATGCTATTCTAATATCAGACAAAATAGACCTCAGAGTAAAATAAATCAGAAGAGACAAAGAGGGCCATTATATCCTTATCAAAGGAACAATTAACCAGGAAGACATCACAATCCTAAATGTTTATGCACCAAATTCAGGTGCACCAAATTATATAAACATAATTCTTTAGGTCTTCAAGACACAGATTAATCCCAACACACTAATAGTGGGGGACTTCAATACCCCACTGAGCACCTTGGATAGATCATTTGAACAAAAAATAAAAAGAGAGATATCCAAAGAATGTAGACTGTTCAGCTTCTAGCCCACTTGTGTCCCTTTTCTAAAGCCTAGGGAACAACATGTGGAAAAGGGGGAGTGGTAGACTGTAAGGACTGTGATTGGGGTGAACTACGAAACTACAGAAACAAAGACTGGACTCTTATTTGATAGTACATATAAGCTCCCCCAGCTGGACAATTTGGGCCTCGGGTTGTATAAGTTTGGGCATAGCTACTTGCAAATTGGTTTTACATGAAGGATGTCTGTATTCATTACTTATGACCTATTATTAAAAATAAAAATAAAATAAAATAAAAAAGAGAGACATTGGAACTGAAAAATACAATACAACAAATGGACCTCACAGACATCTACCGAATATTCCACCAAAACACCAGAGAATATACTTTCAACTCAGCACCTCAGGGAACATTCTCCAAAATCAACCACACACTAGGACAGAAAAGAACCTCAACAAATACAAAAGGATTGAAATTATTTCATACATTCTATCAGAACACAGTGCAATAAAGCTCAATGTGAACACCAGAATAAGCCCTACTAGCTACGAGAACACATGGAGACTAAACAACACAACCCTGAACAATGAATGGGTCAGGGAAGAAATAAAGAATGAAATAAAAGTATTCATGAAACTAAGCAAAAAAGACAACACAAGGAAATCTGTGGGATATTTTAAAAGCAGTCCATAGAGGGAAATTTATAGCCCTAAGTGCCCACATTAAAAAAAATAAACAGAAAGGGGAAAAAATAAATGCTCTAACATTAAAGCTAAAAAACTTGAAAGACAACAACAAATGGACCCTAAATCCAACAGATAGGAAGAAATAACAAAAATAAGAGCAGAAATCAGTGAAATAGAAACAAAGAAAACAATACAAAAAAATCAATGAATCCATAAGCTGGTACTTTGAAAAGATAAAGAAGATAGACAGACTTCTATCCCAGTTAACCAAAAATAAAAAAAAGAACAATTCCAAATCAATAGTATGCATTATGAAAAGGGAAATATTACAACAAATAAAGAAAAGATCCAAACAATCCTATGAGAATAATTCAGAAACACCTTTTTAATATGTTTCTCAGCCATATTTACTTCCTCGTTGGTGAAGTCTCTGTTGAGCTCTTTACTCCTACTCTTTTGAGTAGGTCATTTGTTTTCTTACTTCTTTATTTTTTGAGTAGTCTATATATTCTGAATATGCTCTGTTCAACATCGTTGAATGATGCAGTTAAACTCTGTCCAAAACAACAAGCCTCTGCAGGGAAAATCTTCGGAAAGACTGAGAGAAAGATGCAAGACATGTATGGCAGAAGGCATGAACAGGAGTGAGGTGGGGGCAGGGAGAGGGGAATGTGTCTAAATTGAATTGAGAGATAGTGAATGTAATGCAAAATTCATCAATAAAAGTATTTAAAAAGGATATGTAAATTATATAAAATGAATTTAATTCTGGTGTTTTCACTTGAATATTAAGTATTCTTATCATATTCAGCTTATATGATACTCTTTTGTCCTCTTCCCATTCCTGCTAATCCCTTTTTCCTTCCCAAGTACTCTCTTTTCAAAAATATTTTTCTTGTTATTGTAGTCCACATGATTTGCAGCCAAGTACGGTTGATGATTAATTTTCTCTTCAGGTAGCACTCTTAACACCTTCTAGTACTGTGAAATGTAGCAAGGAGAAAAGAAGATTTGAAGTCAGGACCAGCTTGGTACATTCTTGTATTCTCTACAAACATGTAAGTAGTGTGTTCAGGAATGAGCTCTCATATTCAATTTCTGGTGTGTAACAAAGATAAAGGGGAGTGACCAATATTGTTCCAGGGTATGGGGGACACCTGATCCATGGCTTCAAAAAAGGGAGTCATTCCTGGCACTGGGCTTTTCTTTACTAGGGTGTCTAGTAGGAGTCATGTTTCCCTGTTAAAAGGTAATGACTCAGCTGTCCTGGAACTTGCTATGTAGACCAGGCTGGCCTTGAACTCACAGAGATCCGCTTGCCTCTGCCTCCCAAACACTAGGATTAAAGCTATGTGCCACCACACCTGGCCCCATGTAGCTTTCTAAAAAGGCATTTAGTGCCAGTTTTCCCTCCACATACCCCTCTTCTACAATGCCCTCCTATTCACCAACACATTTTACTCTTCCTACTCTGTTATTCCCTTACTCCTTTATATAACTGCATTCTCCCACCACCCCCAGAAAGCTACCCTATGGCTATTTGTTTATTGACTTCTCTGTATTTTGTAATTGAAACATGCATATATAAAATTTCAAATCTAGCATCTAGCTATGAGATAGAACATGCAACAGCTGTCTTTTTGGCTCTGGGTTACTTTAATCAGGATGATTGCTTTCCATTCCATGTATTTACCTATTAATTAATAATTTGATTTTTAATATCTGAATAATATTCCATTGTTTATATGTGCCACACATTCATTAACAATTCATTAGTTGATGGACACCTAGGTTGTTTATGAAATGACAGCAAGGAACACAGATTAACATGTATTTCTATGGTAAGATATAGTGCTTTGAGGCATATTTCAATGAGTGGTAAGGCAGGATGAAATGATAGATCATTTCTAGTTTTTTGAGGTAGCTCCACACTGATTTCCATTTACCTTGTGTGGTGGTTTGAATGAGTGTCCCCCATAGGCTTTAAGTATTCAGACATTTTGTCTCCAGTTGGTGGCACTGTTCTTGAAGGTCTTAGAAGGTGTGAATGTGCTGGAGGAAGTACGTTATTGGGGGCAGGCTTAGTGAGTTTAACAAGCCTTGTGATCTCCAGCCTCTCCCTCTCTGCTTCCTGTGTTCATTGTGAGGTGTGACCTTCGGCTTGCTGCTCCAGCCCCAGCCACCATGCTTCCCACCACAATGGACTCTGATTCCCTGGAGCCTTCAATCATAAGCTCAAATAGACTATTTTATAAGTTCCCTTGCTCATGGTGGTATTATCACAGCAACAGAAAAGTGATTAATACAGTTATTTGGTACCAGAGAGTGGGCTGTTGGCTGTGAAAGAACCTGACCATGTGGATGTTTGGAGAAATGTGGAAGACTTTGGAACTTTGGGCTAGAAAAGCTGTTGACTACTGTAAGCAGAGCTCAAGGTCCATTCTAGTAGAAGCCTGGAGGAAAGCATTGATGCAAAAAATGTAGTTCCAGAGGAAAATAAAGACTTAGGCAGCAACTGGGATATTTTGATAAAGAGTCTGGCAGCAGTTTGCCCACAGCCCAAATTCTTCTGATGCTAAGTTGAAAAGCAATGGACTAATGTTTTTGGCAGAGGATAATTCAAGACAGCCTAATGTAGAAATGGTGGTGTAGCTATTGATGGTGAATATTGTGCAGGTCTACAGTGAAGAAGAGCAGATGGAGCAGAAATAAATGCAGAATGTCCAGTTTGGATCTGAAAACTGCACTAGGAAGATTAAAGGTGTGGCCAAGGCATGTGAAGGAGAGGTTCCTTTTGATAAGGAGACAAAAGTGATTAAGGAGAGGCCTGGAGATTTGCAAATAAATAACAGAATCAGTACCTTCAGGGCAAGAACACACCCAGCTAAGCCTCCAATTTTTGAAAGGAAAATACTGAAAGCTTTTTCTACTCCAACAACTCCAGGGCAGAAAAAATTAGCAAATGTGGTTAAAGTAGGAGAGAGTCCATCCCAAACTTGCAGCCAAACTCAGCAATTTCATTCACATGGTGCTGGCTTTAAAGGAATGAAGTTTGCAATAGTGAAGCGGTCATCAGTTCTTCCTCCATGGTTTCAGAGAGCCACAGAGGCCAGGCAGAGTACAGCAGGGGCATCCCTGAATAAAGAAGGCCCTGATAGGCCATTGCATGAAGCTGTGAATGTGAAGCCTGGTTGGCAGCGGAGACCCCAATAAGACATTGGAGATGCCAGAGTTGTGAGATATTTGCCAAGAAGAGCTGCATACAGGGAGTGGTACCAGCCTAAGAAAGAGATGTAGGTTGCAAGCAAAGCTGGAAGAGCTGAGCCGTCTAAGCCCTTTGGAAGTCAAGTCCCAGAAGTTGCACATGGAGTTACTGGACTTGGTGTTTGCACTGCTGGTTTTTGGTCTTGTTTTGGTCTGGTATTTCCTCACTATGCCTCTATTCCTCCCTTTTGGAATGGGAATGTGTATTCAGTTCCACTGTATGTTGGGAGTATGTAATTTGTCTTTTGATTTTTCCAGAGGCTTACAGTCAAGATTGCCTGTGTCTCAGAAGAGATTTTGGACGATAGACTTTTGAATAGAATTGAGACTGGTAAAGACTATGGGGACTTTTAAGGTTGGAATAAATGCATTTTGCATTTTATATGGTCAGGAGCCTATGGAGGTCTTAGAAGGTGTGGCTGTGCTAGAGGAAGTACTTTATTGGGGGCAGGCTTAGTGAGTTTAACAAGTCTTGCAGTCTCTAGCCTCTCTCTCTCTTCTTCCTGTGCTTATTTTGAGATGTGACCCTTGGCTTGCTGCTCCAGCCCCTGCCACCATGCTTCCCACCACAGTGGACTCTGATTCCCTGGAACCATCAATCATAAGCTCAAATAAACTCTTTCTTTTATAAGTTCACTTGCTCTTGGTGGTTTTATCACAGCAACAGAAAATGACTAATACACCCTGCAACCACCAACCACCAATAGATAACATGGTTTCCTTTCTCCATAGCCTCAGCAACATTTGTCATTGTTGGTTTCTTGGATCTTAGCCACTCTCAGTGGGGTAAGATGAAATTTCAATTTCAAAGTGGTTTTAATTTCCATTTTCCTGATGACTAAAAATGTAACCTGATATTTATTTGATTAGTATAAACCTTTCACTGTTTTCTTGATATCTTACAATGCAAAATTTGGCAGGTCTAATTGTTTTGTTTCTTTTCTAATTTTAAAGTGAGAGAACCAGAATTTGGTGCTGCTTATATCACAATTCCAACATTTTCTCTTTTTTTATTCTTCATAATTTTAAGTTTTAAATATTTTGAACATATTTAACTATTTGTCATCCATTTTTGTTTCATCTTAGGAGAACTCTCTGTACATCTCCTTGCTCCAATTTTTAATTGTGTTACTTTTCTCTATTATGATGTTTAGGGGATTTTTTTTGAGTTTTTTGTATATCCTAGATACCAACCTTCTATCAGAGGTATAGCCAATAAAGATTTTTTTTCCATTCTGTAGATTACCTCTTCACTAAAACGATGATGTCCTTAGCCATGCAGAAGTTTTATAGCTTGATTAGGTCTAATTTTTCAGTTTTTGGACTTAATGCTTGTGCTAAAGGAGTATTGTTCAGATAATCCATTCCTGTGCCTGTAAGTTCCAGTGCATTCCATATTTTCTCCTCTATCTCATCCAGAGTATCAGATCTTTCATGGATGTCCTTGATCCATTCAGAATTGAGATTTGTGCATGGACAGAAGCAGAGGTCTGGTCTAATTCTTCTACATGCAGCTACAACTTTCCCAAAAAGATGAGCCTACTTGTGCAATAGTGGCATGAATATTATGAATATTTGTACCATGGAGGTTTTTCTTTACCCTTTGACAATGATAGACAGTTTTGCTGAGTAAAATTCTGGGTAGCCATCAATGATCATTTAGAACTTGTAATAATTTGTTCCAAGTTCTTCTGGCTTTTATAGTTTGTAATGAAAATTGAGCTGTATTTCTAATTGGTTTGCCTTTACATGAAACTTATTTTTCTCTTGCAGCTTTCAGTATTCTCTCTTTTTTTGTTTGTTTTTAGTATGATATGCTGTGGGCAGTTTCTGTTCTGGTCCTATCTGATTGATATTCTGTGTGTTTCTTGTATTTGTATAGATATATCTTTCCTTAATTTGGAGACATTTTCTTTTACAATCCATTGACCTGAGATTCTTCTCTTTCCTCTATGACTATGATGCATAGATTTGGTTTTTTCATGGTGTATATTTCCTGAATATTTCGTTTCTGTTTTTTAAAATAGCTGATTAGTTCAATAACATATTTCTGGGAAATTACTGACAACATCTACTTGGGGTATGATACCCTCAATAAATCCTTGATGGATAGATTGGAGTGATTTCATCATGATATGAAAATGTCTTGGATTTAACGTTTTCACTCAGATTGAGAATAATTTTTTCTGTTCGTATTCCAGCTATTTACAAACCTGAATTTCTCATGTTTTTATTGATGAGTAAAATTAAGTCTTTAATGAAGCAAATAATATCAAGAAAAATATTTTATATTGTTTGCTTTAATGGTCTGATTCTTCAACTTTGTCATCTGGTCTTGATATTCTGTTTTTTATTTCATATATTCTGCTTGTGAGGCTTTCTGTCATTTCAAATTTTTGGAAGTTTTCAATTCCAACTTCATTTTGGCTTCAGTTTTCTTCAATATTTCTATTGCTTTTATTAATTCACTTTTCACATCCTCGCTTGTCTTTGGCATTTCATTCAGCCATAAATTTGTATTTTCTTGAACTTCATCTAAGACATTGTTTTTACCTTCTTTGAGTTGTTTGAGATTTTTGTGTGTTTTTTAAAGTTGTTGAATTCAGTGATCATGTTTATGATTGTTATTTTAAATGATGCATCCTGAGGTACCTCTGGTTAGTTCTCATTGTAGTATATTGATGTAGGATTTGTAGATTTTGTTGTGGACATATTATCTTGGATTTTTTAGTTATATTTATGTTTTTGCATTGTGGTTTGGCCATATGAATTTCTTTTGTTGGTGTTATATCTGATAGGAAATTCTACCCTGCCTTTGTCTAGTTGAAGTTTGGTTCTGTTTACATTGTTGATTACCTTGGTTGCTTTTTGATCAAGTATGAATAGTTACTCGATATGTGCGTCAGGTTCTCGTGATTTTTTGTTACTGAGACAGACTGGTTCCAAGCTGAGTAGTCCAGAGTTCTTCAGCAGGGTAAAGGGGCCCAGCCCCAACTTGAAACTATAAGGATCCAATGGCAGGAATCTGGAAGGCTAGTTCAGAGCTTTCAAATGTGCAGGAAGGAGCCCAAGGCAGGGATAGGAAGAAAGTGGGAGTGGTTATCTAGCTAAGCAGAGTAGTTATTAACCCTGGACCTGAGAGAACGAAGTTGATCTCAGAGCAGCAGCGTATCAAGACCCAGTAGTAGGATCTGCCTCAGAAGTGAGAGGGGGCCTATACCCAAGGCAAGGGTGGGAACAATATGGGGAGGGACTAACTAGCTAAGCAGAGTAGTTGTGAGCCTTGGAGCAGCTAAAATGGAGCGCATCTGTGTGCAGAAGGGTCTGTCTGCTTTATTTTAAATAAATTTTATTCATACAAATAATAGCTTATTCATTGCCTACCCACAAAATATGCATTATTCAGTCAGAAATGACAAAAGAGTAATTTTACCTTCTTCTTACAAGGAATCCTAAAACACCAAAAATGACAGGAACACTTAAAACCACTTAGCTTCCAATGCTTCATGTTATCTATGGGAAGACTGAGGACAAAACAGGGATATTACTTGTCTAAATTCAAAGAATTAATCAATTACAAAGGGAAGAATAAATTGTAAATGCCTTAAAATGCAGTCGAACACTTTTTAACATTTTACCATGGAATTATTGTTCATGAATCTAAATAAAAAGTGGATGGGTAGGGAGAAAAAGAGATAATGCCACAAAGTATCATGTATTATATTATATTTAAATATCACATATATGTGACATGTATTATATATGTGGGTGTGTTTCATGTCTCTGTTGCAACTAATCATTTTAAATGGAAATATTATTATGAGATTAAATGACTTAATATTTTAAAACATTAACAATTTCGAGGCTTCCTCGTGGCTTTAAAGGAAACCCCATCCCGAGGTGTGGAGCATTCCTGACACAAGATCAAGGTTATTGGTGCTTGAGGAATTCAAAATCTTGGGGCTGGAGAGATGGCCTATCAGTTAAGAGCACTGACTGCTCTTGCAGAGGATCCCAGGTTCGATCCCCAGCACCCACATGGTGGCTGAGAGCCGTCTTTGACTCCAGGTCCAGGGGAATCCGATGCCCTCTTCTCACCTCCTTGGCATTGCTCGACATGGGTGTACAAACCTACATGCAGACAGCACATTCATACACATACAAAAATAAATAAAATTTAAGAGAAAGAATTGAAAATAAAAATCTTGTGGTGACATCAGCAGAAACTGTAGACCCAGGGTAGGTGTGAATTTAACTCTGGGTTGCAGCCACAGGTACATAAGAATTTCCACATTTGGTGGAGGCTTCAACAGATGCTCTGGTCTCAAAACTTAACTCTGACTTAACCTGACAGGCAAGCTGGAAGCTACATTATATATTCATGAATGGATGAACGGATAACAAAAACACAATGGAATAGTATTCATCCATAAAGAAAAATTAAATGATTAAATTCTCAGGTAATGGATGGAGCCAAAACTAGCCATTCTCAGTTAGGCCACCCATAGCCAGAGAGACAATTGCTGCCTGTTCTCTTGCATAAATGGATGGAATATTTGATTCTGTAGGTATGTGTCTTTAAATTGGAGTACCTATTGAAGCAGTAAAACAGAGACTATGAGGAGAAGAATCAAAGCAAGGAGGGAGAATGCAGGTAGTACAAAGGTAGGAAGAGAAATGATAAAACAGGAAATGTTATAATGGGAGAGAAGGATACAGAAGGGAGTATGGGGAAAGATAACTAACACTAAATACGTTTGCAAATGCTTATGGAATCCTACTACTTGAAGCTTCCTAATATATATACATATACATATCTAAGAATGTTTGAATGAATCACTGATGAAGATTTCCTACCACTCTGTGGGTTTTCTCTTCACTTCCTTGATTTTTTTCTTTCACTTTACAGAAGATTTTGAGTTTCATGAGGTCCCATTTGTCAACTATTGACCTTATTTCCTATGTAGCTGCTGTCTTATTTATAAAGCCTTTTCCTACACCCATGTCTTGTAGGTTGTTACCAACTTTTTCTTCTATCACCTTCAGAGTTTCAGGTTCTACATTGAGATCTTTGATCCACTTGGAGTTGATTTTTGTACAGGGTGAGAGGTAGGGGTTTACTTTTGTTCTATAAATGGTGATCTAGTTTTGCCAGCACCATTTGCTGAAGATGCTATTCTTCCTCCATTGACTTTTTTTTGCCCCTTTGTCATATGATGTGGCTGAAATTGTATGAGCTCAAGCTTGGATCTTCAATTTTCATTGGTCAACAGGTCTGTTTTTGTACCATACCAGTACCAGGCTGTCTTTATGACTATGGCCCTGTAATATAGCTTGAAGTCTGGTAGAGCAATCCCCCCTGTATTGCATTTTTCACTCAGGTTGCTTTAGCTATTCAGGGTCTTTTGTTTTTCCAAAGGAATTTAAGGATTTTTTGCAAGTCTGTGTGTGTGTCATGGGGATTTTTATTGGGATTGCATTGAATCTGTATATCAATTTGGGTAAAATGGACATTTGATTTATCTAACAGAGCATTAATGTCAAGAAATATAGACTACACAAAAAACAAAGAAGTAAGAAAACAAATGACCTACTCAAAACATAGAGTAAACAGCTGAACAGAGACTTCACCAGTGAAAAAGTAAAGATGGCTGAGAAACATTTTAAAAAGTGTTCACCATCATTAATAATTAAGGAAATGAAAATTAAAACCACTCTCAGATATCATCTCACTCCTATACAATTTGCTAAGATCAAGAACACAAAAGAAACCAAATGCTGGAGAGGTGGTGGGGAAAGGAGAACACGCATCCACTGCTGGTGGGAATGTAAACTTGTACAACCATTATGGAAAGCAATGTGGAGAACCCTGAAAAGATTCAAAGAGAGCCTACCACCTGACCCAGTCATACTACTCCTTGGAATATACCTACAAGACTCATCCTACTGCAAAGATACATGCACATCTATTTTTACTGCAGCACTCTTCACAATAGCAAAGAGCTGGAACCAACCCAAATGCCCCTCAACTGATGAGTGAATGACAAAAATGTGGTACATCTATACAATAGAGTTCTATAAAGAGGTAAAGAAAGATGACATCATGAACTTTGCAGGTAAATGGATGGAACACAAAGCCTTTGTGCTAAATGAAGTAACACAGTCCCAGAAAAACAAGAAGCAAATGGTCTCCCTCATTTGTAGATGCTAACACCAAATCCCCAGATGAAAGGCAAACTGAATAACATTATTGTTATATTTCTGTTTATCTGAAAGCAACTATGTTGTTACAATGTCAATCCACCACTTACTTTCAGACTCTGTAATCACTGTATATGAGTGGAAAGTATGTCTTCATAATTAAGAGTAATATAAAATTAAAGGAGGAAAACGCAAATTTCTAAACATAAAAAATTTTTAGTTAAAAAAAAAGAATGTTTAAATGGAGGGATAATGAGTAGAGACAATACCTCCCCTACACAACACAGGCTGCTAAATCAAAAGCCCAGGGCCTTTTTTCAAGATGTTTATCAATGGGGTCCCATAAGGCTTCCCCAAACACTACAAGCTATAATCATTGCATTGGGTTCCCTTCGGCAACCTAATGACAAAATCCAATTGCTGAACCTACTATAATCCTGAGTTGTAAGATATACAAAAACTGATACATGCACATCCATGTTTATCGCAGCTCTCTTCACAATAGCAAAGAGTTGGAACCAACCCAAATGCCCCTAAACAGACGAATGGATGACAAAAATGTGGTACATCTACACAACGGAGTACTATTCAGGGGTAAAGAAGGATGGCATTATGAACTTTGCAGGTAAATGGATGGAGCTCGAAGCCACTATGCTGAGTGAAGTAGCACAGTCCCCGAAAGACAAACAGAGAACTGGTTCCCTCATTTGTGGATGCTAACACCAAATCCCCCAGATGAAAGGCAAGCTGAACGACATTATGGTTATATTTTTGTTTATCTGAAAGCAACTATGTTGTTATAATGTGAATGTCTCAGCTTGATCTAGAATCCACCCACCAATTGTTTTCAGACTCTGTAATTACTGTATATGGGTGGAGAGTATGTATCCATATTTTAGAGTAATATGAATTTAATGGAGGAAAATGTGAATTCCTAAGCATAAAAAAAGACTGAGAGAAAGATGCAGGACAGTTATGGCATAATGCATGATCTGGGATGGGATGGGGTGGCATGGGGGGATGGATAGCAGAATACATCTTAACAGAAATGAAAAATGATGTGCGAAATACACAAAACATCAATAAATAAATATAAAGATATATAAAATCATTCTGGTACTCACCTGGAAGCTTTATCCATACTGGCTAGTTTTCACAGTGGTGGAAGTTTCTTTGCACACTATTGGAGGAGAAAAATTAAAGCCACATCCTGTACATGACTATATTATCAAGATATTTCCACTGGTAAAATATAGGCATGAATGTTAAAGGGATCACCCAACCACTTTTTTAGATTTATAGCCTACTCCATAAGATAGTACCCATGCTTATTACTGTTAATGGGGCCAAAACCCATTGGTTGGCTAGGTCATAAGCCCTAATACTATTTATCTGGCAAATAGACATGATAATAAACTTCCCCTAATTTCTTATCTTTTCCTCAAGGTTTAATTTTATTTTTTGAGAACTTCATACATGCATAAACTATTTACATAATTTATTCCCTTCTACCTTCCTCCTGGAACTCTTAACCTCCCTGCCACTCCCTCTCAAAGGTGTGACCTGTCCTTTAAATAAACACATACAAGCACACACACACACACACACACACACACACACACACACA